>BKCH01000834.1:0-128911 GCA_008635985.1 Ficus erecta | reverse complement strand
GCTCCACCTGATCAGCCGGGAAGTACTACTTCTCCTCCGAAGTCTCTCCCCTTCCTTTCTTTGACAGACGTTGGTTACGCTCCCCACCTCCTCAAACAAAATTTTTTTTTTTTTTTTTTATTACGAAATCTCTAACCCTAAATAGCTCAACAAACTTCTTCTCCTTCCAAGACTCAAACACTCGTTGTCTCTCATCCAACAACACTTCCTTCCTCTCGCCGGAAACCTCACTAGGCCCCCCACTTCCCCAAGCCCGTCATCGCTTACGCCGAAGGAATACTTTTAGATTTTTTAATTACTTAACTCTTTTTTTTTTTCCTTCCCCCTTAAAAAAATCACTTATTCAAGAATTAGAAGTGATCTCACATGGTCATTTCTTTTATTTTACTTTACATTTTTGAACAGCTGCAGTTGCATTTTATTTGTTATCGCTCTTGAGGCTTTTCGTCAAATAATCCGCATTTTGTGCCCTGAAAAAAGACTAAAGAACGACCATCAATTGACGGTAAAGTACGACTGTAATATTTGAAGGCTAAAGCCAATTACCATGCATGACTGTATTTTGTGAATTCACATCTCATGTCCAATTTTGATATCCGAAATGATGTCTAATCATTTATATTTTGACATATAATTAAATAAAGTTATTTTAAGGTATAAAAAATCAGTAATAAAACTTTTCAAAAAGTAATAAAGTTATATTTTAAGGTATAAAAATTAGTTAAAAACTTTTCAAAAGTTTAGAATGACATGGCTTAATATTAATAATTAGAAACCATTTGAGACGTCAAAAATTAACAGGAGATTTGAATCCGTATTTTTTTCCTAGCTTATAATTATGATTAAACTACTAATTAATTAAGAAATTAAAATCGTTTTGGTAAATAAGGGCCATGCTTAGCTAATTGATACTATTCGTTCCTTTTTTTTTTTTTTTTTTCGAATTAGTAAAATATTCGTTTCTATTCAATAGAAGTACTTAACAACTATTAGAGAGATAATGTGATTTTTTTTCTTTTTTTAATTTTTAAAGAGATCTCATGTAGTTGATTTACGTAAGATGGTGGCATTCTTCATTAGGTAGGACGTTTTTTATTTTTATTTTTATTTTTTTACAAATCAAACGGAGACTTGATTTTTCTTTACTTTTAAAAAAATAAAAATAAAAACAATGCAATTGAGTCCCTTTATCAAGTTAGACCGATCTATATTAACGAGCTCGATACGCCATGTAGTGGAGAAAAGATGTAAAACCATATTTTGTTTTACTCTATTTGTGGAAATCCCTTTGTAAAAAAAATTTAAGTGAGGAACTTGAATTTACGAGTCGGGTGGAGAAATTAATATGAAGTTATTTCTACAACAACCGTTTATTTCTCCGTTCATTGGAACTATTCCTCATAGATTGATCTCAAGATCAAGTCTCTTTGTTAGTTGGCTTTAAAAGATTTCTAATTGATAGATACCCTGTTGTTCAAGTACTGCTAGATTGAATTTATTTTACCTCCCTCATTATTTTCCTTTTGATAAATAATTTTACCTCCTTTTTTAACTGGATTAATAATCTTCTTTTTTCTTTTGTTTTTTCCTAGTGAATCTATAAATTGGGCTTTGCAATCATTTTATCCATTTTTCAGAATTAACATACAAAGACCTATACAAATTCGTAGTGAAAGTAACCGATAAACAAAATTACGGCCCTTCCGTTGAACGGGAGAGTATTTATATATATATATATATTTATATTTTTAGATAGTGTGGTGTTGCAACAGTGATATATTTTTTTGAAGTCGTTGCAACAGTGATATTGTCATCCACATGATAAATTTTTTATTATTATTTATTTATTATTGTAGTAGGTGAGCTAATTTTAACGTAACTTTGATAATGAAACTACCATAATTATGGTAGCATTATTTTGCGGTGATGTGTTTTACAAAGTTCGAATAATGATTCTATTATTAATATAATTACAATGTTCATTTTCTATCTGATTTCCTTTTTAATTTCAAAAAAGATTATTATTTCAATAAAGTACTAGTCCTTCTTTGTTTTAATCGTACGTTTTCTATTTTCTGACAATTCTATTGACGTGAGGTAATGGGTTGAGTGATTTTGAAGGGGAAAAAATAATATTTATTTTAATCATTGTACGATACCAAATATAAATAATTTTGTTTTTCGATTATACTATTTAAACCAGCAATATGTGATATAGCATAAGAATAATTACAAGTCTTTCTTTGGCTATTCTTAAAATATTTTTTTCAATTTTTAATTACAATTTAGCTATATATCTGATTAATCTTAAAAAATGATCCTTTTGAAGGGAGATGTGAATATTTACTTCTTGTAACGACCTGACTACTTGGTTATTATCATGCTTACTTAAATTAAATCTTAGTTTTAAATACTTAAACTTACTAAAAATTTTAGAATATTTTTTTAACACATCATAAATAGACTAATCTATATAGGTAAACTTTACTGTTCATACACATTACTTGTTTAACAAAAGTCATACATAATCCTTACATTTAACCAAAGTTTTGAAACATCACATATGTAGCATGATACAAATTATATATATATATATATGTAAATATTTATAATTTAAAAGAGTTTGCAGAAAAGTCTACGTTATGGTATCCCACATTATCCTTCACTTGTTGCATCATCTTTTATAAGAGATATAAGCAATTGATACTTTCAAAATATATATATATATATATATATAATTGATGTGTCAATCTATTAAACAATAAGTTATCACCTTTATTGAATGAAGTGAAAAATTTTAATTTGAAATATGAATCTCTAACTCGTATTATTCTAAAAGTATGGTAAAATTTATGCTCATTCTGCTTAATGTTAAATTCCCTTCTTTTTTTTTTGGGGGTTGTTAACTTAAATACCATTTATTTTTTATTTGAACGTACTTTTTTAATTCAAAGGTTAAGGTGGTTGATGTTTTCTGTTTATTTGAGTAGATAATATATATTTGTCCATACCATTATTCTTATTTATTAGCTTGGGGCTACAGACATATTAACATCTCTATCAAAATGATCATTTTTTAAGATTAATTAGACTAGTTAAATCATTAAAAAAATTGAAAAAATATTTAAGAATATTAAAGTAAAGACTTGTAAAGATGTCATAATTATTCTTATGATATATCGTGTATTGCTATTGGTTTAAAAATTAGTAATTGAATAACAAAATTTGCAACATTTGGGTCGTACAATAATTTAAATACAATTATTTTTTCCCTTTAAAATCTCTCAACCTATTACCCCACGTCGATAAAATTGTCTGAAAAATAGAAAACATAGGATAAAAGCAATGTAGGACTAGTAAATAATACTGACATATTTTTTTTGAAATTTAAAAAGGAAACCAAATAAGAAATGAGCACTGTCCTTATATTAATAATGGAATCATTATTCCAACTACGTAAAGCACATCAGCACAAAATAATGTAACAATAATTATGATACTTTCTATAAAAATTACTTTAAAAGCTCACCTATAATAATAATTAAAAAAAAGAGATTATCATGACTATGATAATATCACTGATGCAACACCACACCACCAAAAAAAATTTTAAAATTAAAGCAATGCAGGACTAGTACTTTCATTAAAAAATACTGACATTTTTTTTAAAAATCTAAAAAGGAAACCAGATAAAAAAATGAACACTTTCATTATATTAATAATGGAATCATTATTCTAACTACGTAAAGCACATCACCACAAAATAATGTTCAATAATCATGATAGTTTCGTTATCAAAATTACATTAAAAGCTAACCTATTACAATGAAGCAAAATAATGTTACAATAACTATTGACAGTTTCATTATCAAAATTACATTAAAAGCTCACCTATTACAATAAATGGTAAATTGTTGAATTGGTCCCTGAACTTTTAAGTAGGTGAGAGTTTGGTTCCTAAATTTTATTTTTGGGTAAAAGTACCCCTGAACTTTTAAGTAGGTGGGATTTTGGTCCCTAATCTATTTTTTGTTGTTAAAATACCTCTAAACTCTTAAAAAGGTGTTTTTTGGTCCTCATGTTAATTTTGGATTAAGGTAGGGGTATGACGATTGCATGACACCGATGGAGGAGGTCATCTCAGCTAGCAGAGTATGACGACATATATTTGTTTTTGAACAAAAGTATTATGGTACCTGTTGGGGTTAGACTTCGTCTTCCCATTATGACGTTAGCTTTAACAGTTTATTTAACGAACGATGAACTCTCGATTCTAACGTCTTTGTATTTTGGCCGAACCCAATTCATTATACGAGTCAATAACGAACGTTCATCGCTCGCATAATTAGGCCGGACCCAATGACTTTAAATGCGATCTGTTCAAAATTAAACATCGAACATCGAACCAACAGATCGAACTTGATCTTTCACCCATTGACTCTACCGACTACGAACGATAGATTACAAGGATAAAGTCTTGTTCTTACCCGTCATTTGTCATTCAAACCCTACATAAACTACGAACAATGTTATAACTAGGTCCAGGCTTTGTTTATCTATCATCGTTCGTTGTCCGTGTTCGACAATAATTATAGGGGACATTCCCCGTAACTGTCAAGTTCAAAATCAACAATGACGTGTCAGATCTTTCAGTATAACTGACATGCCAATAACCGCTACTCCCAGTATTTATAACTTATGCCGATAACTGCTACATTCAGAGGGTGACAAGTGTCCAAAAAGGCAGTTTACCAAGAACTGCTCATCTGAAATTACGGGTCCGGAACCCTCATACTTCTTCTATAAATAGAGGAAGACCCTCTTCTGCAAAAGGAGGATCTTTTTCTAGCTCTAACATACTGTTACTCTGCCAAAATATACCCAGAAATTACTTTGTATTTGAGAACATTCATATATAGTGAAACAAATCTCACACACACAGAGGAAGTAGCACATCGTTGGGCGAATCTCTCTACATCTTGGTGTCAATTAATTTTCTGCTTCTTTTTATATCCATTTTTTTGACATGAATATTGTTGTTACGTTGCTTTATAAGTTTCATTACGATGTTCAATGGCCCAATTAATCGATTATTACATTCTTTGTACTAACTTTTCGTTAATATTTTGACTGTAGAAAACCCGCATCTACAGTACCCTAAAAATTAAATAAGCTCGAAACAATATCCAACAAAAATCATCTTTATAAAGAAAAAAAAACTCAAAAATCTTTAAAAATTAGAAAAAAAAATTAAAAAGAGATAAATAAAAATGTTGTTTATTGTGAAGAGACAAATCAGTTTAAAATAAAATGCAATAAATAAAAACCATTGTTGGGGATTTTTGAAATTATTGAATTTTTAGGGTAATATTATAGTACTTTTGTTTAAAAAATGAAGTCCTTTGTCATTTTTTACGTACTAAGACGAATTCCTTTATCAATGTCACTCCACCGTCATACACCACCCTTCTTTAAAAAAATTAATGGAAGGACCAAAATACACATTTTTTAAGAGTTGTGAGGTATTTTGACCAAAAAAAAATAGGGACCAAACTCTCACCAGTTTAAGAGTTCAGGGATATTTTTACCAAAAAATTAAAATTTAAGGACCAAACTCTCACCTATTAAAAAGTTTGAGGACCAATCCAACAATTTACCCTACAATAAAAAAAGATTCTCACAACAATAATAATATCAATACTACTTCTAAAAGCACGTTAGAAAACTCATTCAGAAAAACCAAAAACCATTGTCGTTAATATTAATGATGACAATAATTTAAACTTTTTTTGAAGGGAAATTATCATTCAAATTAAAACTAGATACAAATACCAATACCAGAGATAAAACAATTTTGTAGTACAAAAGACACAACCCTCGACTAAGACCGATTTTATTAGTAAAATCTGATAAAGCTCAGTGAGGAGAACATAAGCCGAGACCCAGTGACAAGAAAATTCTTTGAATACTTTTTGAAAAAACATCTACAATCAATGGAATATTTAAACTACCGACAATAGAACTTCATATTGAATGGATCATACATATAAATAGCTAACCCGATTTAATCGATGATTCCATGCTGATATGTCATAAAATATTGCCTTAAAAAATCTAACAGGTAAGAAGATTGGATCACTTTGCAAATATATAATATAGAAATGGCATGATATAGTTCTTTTCTGCTAACTTAATCAAATAATTAAACTGCTAGAAACCAGGGCTATAATCCATAGAGACAACATTAATTATGAATAATAGAGTATAAATTATAGATTGCATATATTAAATAAAATTATTGATGAGTTATATTTTATTGATCGTTTTGAACGGAAATGATCTCTACGTCGTTTATCATTTTAGGCTCGAGTTTGTTTGTTTGTTTGTTTTTTTTTTTTTTTCAAGCGATTCCTATTCAAAATACAAAAACCAGTTTGGAGTTTGGGCCATAATATCTTGAACAATATATAACGAGACACCCTATGAGATAATCTTCATATTAAATTGGACCTGTCTGTGTTATTTGAGTGAAGGTTATGCAGTATACTTGCAAATGTAGGTAAAGGACCAAGCATATTAAATTGGACCTGTATTTTAAAAGAGAAAGGCTTTCCAGTAATTCGTACATAGTTGTATTACATATGCATTAATCTCAGTTCAATTCAGTTGGTTTTCACATAAAAGGGAAAGAATAAGTAGGACTGATGCCTTTTCTTATTTAATTGTAACAAAACTTTAATAAGCCCAACATTTAATTTTGGGATGAGGAAAAGGAATTTCCCTCCCACCCCTTCCGTATTATTTTAAATGTCAAATTTGCTAATAAGCTATTTATTATTTCTCATTGCAAAATAGTTAAGTAAGCATTAGAAAGAAAATTAATAATCCCCATTATCATTACTTCATTTTTTATTTCTGATCTCGTTATATTTCTAATAACATTCCTTTATGTTTTTGATAAAAGAACCCTCAAAATAATCTTCTTATTCGAAACCTGAGGGAAAATTGGTATTCAGAATTTCCCATAAGATTGGAATTAATTTTTAGTTGGTCTAGTTGGAAATTAAGGGGGTGTTTGGTTCTCAAGTGTCAACCTATGGTTTTAATCTCACCTTTTGTTTTGTTTTGTTTTTTTTTTTTTTTTTTTGAAAAATCAACCAAAATTATAATTGCTTTTGAAAAATCAACAAATTTCAACCTAAAAATTACTTTTCAAACTCGTGTTCCAAATGCATGTTAAATAGTTATAGAAGATGTTAGATATTCATAGATTACTTATATAGAGTTGTACATCGTTTTAATGAGGATCATTCTTCAAAGAATAATATTAGGATATTAATTTTAATGTCAATTTTTGAGTGTTAATTTTCATGATTTGTTGAGTTATATATAATTTTTTTATTAGTAGGTCATTAAATAATTACCGTCATATGTATATATAAAAGCTTGAACATATATATATATATATATATATATATATGTGATTGCATCTATTATTAGAGAGATAAAAACTCATTCCGACTTCAATTTATACTTAAAAATTAAAATTGGAGTTTAAACAAAACGCCAAAAGTACAACCATTCACTCAAATTAATTGAGTTTACAGAAAAGGCCAAAACTACAACCACTCATTTTCTAATTTCTCTCTAATATACATACTTAAATCAAACAATCCTTTTAATATTAAAGAGGGAACATAAATTTTACAATCCTTTTAATATAATACGAGCTAGAGATTTATTTCAAATTAAAATATTTGGCTTCATTTGACAAAGGGTTCAAACCAAAAAAAAAATTTTTTTTGATCGAACTCTTTTTAATACTACGTAATCTCTCACCAAATTTTTTTTTTTTAAAATAATTAAAATTTAAAGTTTCTGTTTGACTCTTTATTTCAAACCTAACGTTTTAATATTAGTTTTTTTTTTTTCTGAAAAATTAACAAAAATTATAACTAATTTTGAAAAGTCAACAAACTTCAAGCTAAAAATTTCATTTCAAATTGTATATCAAACGCAAGCTATATATGTTTTATTAAATTTTTTATTTCTATTTAAGTTATATGGTTTCAATATTTTATTTTTAATTTTACATTTATGTTATTCTAATATTCTCCATATGTAATTGTGTAGGGACATCAAATAATAGTGGTTTTGCGCACGTGCTCCGGACTTGTAGAAAAATGATCTGTCCATAAATAATTAGTATATAATAATGAAAAGCCTAACCTGGAGCGCACTTAATTTCCGATTGATCGTCACCATGGAAAAGACAAAGCCAAGTGTGAAAATAATTGAAATTTGCAAGGTAGCTCCTCTACCCGTAGAAACCCTAGACTCTGTCACTCCAAAGTCTCTCCCTCTTACTTTCTTCGACATGCATTGGTTAACATTCGAACCGGTTCAATCTCTCTCTTCTACGATATCTTGTCAAGCTCAAACACAGACAGCAGTACCACAGCCTTGTTTCACTTTGATATCCTTCCCAAACTCAAAAAATCCTTATCTCTTGCCCTTCATCACTTCCTTCCAATTGCCGGGAACCTCACTTGGCCTGAATCCTCCGACGTACCTGTCATCGACTACGCCGAGGGCGACGGCGTTTCTCTCACTGTGGCCGAGTCTGACGCCGATTTCCAACGCCTCTCCGGTACCAATGAACTCTTTGAAGCAACAGAGTACCATCCTCTTGTTTCAAACTTGGAAACTTCCCGGGAGCGAGCATCGGTGTTGACATTGCAAATCACTCTCTTTCCGAGCAGCGGATTTTCCATCGGGATCACCGTACATCACGCGACTGTCGACGGAAAAACCGAGGTGTTGTTCATGAAGTCATGGGCTCACATATGCAGAAGGCTTGGGGGACACAATACTCACGATATTCTTCATGATCATCGCTCTTCCTCTTTACCGCCTGAGCTAAAGCCCTTCTACGATAGAAGTACAGTTGTGAAGAACCTTGCCAGTCTTCAAGCAGACAGTCCTGATCAAGACAGAAGCTTAATGCGATTTAGGGAAACTAAAGATGTTCAGGCGGATTCAGTTCGAGGCACATTCCAATTGACACGCACAAAGATAGAAAAACTCAGGCAAATGGTGAACCAACAACAGGATCAGAACGAACTTCGTGCGTCCACCTTTTCTTTAACCTACGCCTACACATTGTGCTGCTTAGTCAAGGCCGAAGGACTAAGCGCGAACGGCAAAGTAGTCGTAGTCTTCGTCGCCGACTGCAGGTCTCTCCTAGAGCCTCCTGTACCAGCAACGTATTTGGGAACTGCCTTGTGGTGAATAGAGTTGTTATGGAAACCGAAAGCCTTTTGGGGAGAGAGGGGTTAGGTGTGGCTGTCAAAGCTATCGTTGAAACTATGAAAAGTTTGAAGACCAATGGAGTTGTGAACAAGGCAGAGAAGCAGAAATCAGAGATAGCGTCAATTGCCATTGCAAGTGCAAGTAGAAAATATTCTGTTGCAGGGTCGCCTCAGTTTAAGGCTTACAGCGTTGATTTTGGGTGGGGAAGGCCAAGAAAGAAAGATGTAGTTTCCATTGATAGGACAGGCGCGATTCATCTTGTAGATAGTAGAAACGGGGACGGGGTTGAGATTGGGTTGGCTTTGAAGAAACGTCATATGGAAGCTTTTACTGCTTTTTTGCTCAAGGTCTTGATTCATCGGAAATGACTTTGGTGCGTCGGCGGATAAGTACGCGGCTTTAAACGTGACCGTTCGATTAAAGATGAATGGTGAAGATGAAATGTTAGGAGTCAAGGGCAGGCTAAATAATGCAGAGGTTAGTTGAGGTATAGGGGTGCAGAGATAGAATAAAGACTATGATGGGTGTGATTGTTCATGGATATCCTTGTCTCGTTCTCGCTTGCCACATACATATTTGTAGAAGCACCAAGTGGATATGTTGTTTGATGCTTCTTTTTTCTTTTTCTTTTCCTTTTTTTTTTTTTTTTTGAGAACAGATAATATGGTATTATAAATAGCAAGTGTCTAATACAAGAGCATTTTCTATAGGTGGAAGTGAATTCTCGAACCAAACAAGTTCATATATATTTTAAGAGCATAAGATGTTGAGTAATGGAAAGTTCTATCAACTTTCCGATACTGACAAGTTGGTTTTGCATCCAATTATTGAATGCATTTGACTTAGTAACTTGCTAAATTTAGATATTTTTATGTGTTTTTTGTTTCTCCTTTTGTTATTTTGTAAGGAAAAAAAATGGAAGTCGAAGCTTTCAAGGCCGGAAAGTGAAGAAAAAGGAATGAGAGTGCCAATCGGCTAGTTTCCGGTTTTTGGAAACCCTTAGTGCTCCAAGTTGCCACGTTTTTTATCCAGGCCTATTAAAAGATGTGTTGGGGACTGAAGAAAGGAACTTTTTGGCAGTGATTTTGAGAAGCATTCTTAGAGAGAGAATTGTGGGTACGGAGAAGAAGATGGCGAATTCCGAACACGGAAAAGCTTTACTCAACTTCGCATTCTAGTTCTTTTTCTTTTTCTTTCGATGTTTAAGAACATGTTTGTGTTTCATTAAATTTCATTATGAACTAATTTTATTATTCTAGAGGAGATATATTGTGACGCCCCGACTTCCCAAGCCAGGTCGACACCATACATACTTGTTCTTTACTTGGAAATTTGAGAAATTTTTTTTTTTTTTAAAAACATATTCACATACGTCATCTTGTAGAGAAAAACTTGTTATGCATACATACCATATTGAAAGTATAATTTTAAGTCTTCAAACTTCATACATATAACAAAACCTAATATGCTTTTGAAGTATTAACATATTTTCTGATAATTAGATGCGGAAAATTATGCGTAGTGGTATCCCACACCGCCCTTCACCCGCCGCATCGTCCGCATAGCCCACCAATTAAACTGCAGGCTTCTTACCTACAGTATGAAATATAAGAGTGAGCTTTCGCCCAGCAAGTTCATACATATCTCACAAAACATTTTAAACCTCATGAAAATATGCCAATCATCATGTAATTTATGCATGATCCATTTATGATTGATTGAATGTTTATGTTTCATTATAGACTCAATCTTTATTATCTTGTCTCAACATGTGGGCCCATAGTGTCCGTACCAAAAGCGCGCAGCCTCCAGACAAAGCTAGGGTTTGCAAGGCCCTAACAGTTCTGGGAATTATAACTTGACCCTTCACGATCACGGAAGGTAAATATCACCACTGAAACATGTAACCTCCTCGATCACGGGAGGTTGGTACGACACCTTACTTGATTATCTTACCATGTGATTTAACATTAGTGAACATGCTTCATGATGTCACTATGTCATATCTACTCAACATTTGTCATAACATGGCCTTCTTGAAAACATGTCATTTCTGGAACCATGGCATTTTTGGAAACATGGCATTTCTGAAACCATGGCACTTTTGAAAACATAGCATTTCTGAAAACATGGCATTTTTGTAAACATGACACTTTTGTAAACATGGCACTTTTGTAAACATGGTATTTTTGTAAACATGGTATAACATGTCATAACTTAACTTAGCACATCATAGACATAGCATAGCATCACATGGCATGGCATCGTATATCATAGCACAACATAGCATGTATACTTGAAAATATAGTGTACTTGAAAATAGTCTTTACTATTTTCATACTGTAGGTGAGGTTTGATACTTGCCTGATATGCTATGTTCTGGGTTTTGTTGCTTCAGCTCAGATCGCAACTGCAGGTTACTTCATGCTATCAAAAAGAACATAGGATAAGGATCCTATAAAACGTTGGTGACCTATCCAACATTCATACACAATCTTAGTCATATGTCCCCCAGTCATACATGATAACTTATTGGGTTACATTGGGTAACCCTTGAGGTGGTCAAACTTAGTCAATCAAAGTCAACATTTTTAGTCAACCATGGTCAACCCTTTATGGGTCAAACTTGGGGTTGGGGCTTGGCCCAGTAACTCGGGTATCCTTCCCGGTTACTATCCGTCAACCTTTTGTTACTATACTTTGGCTTTTAAAATCCAATTTGAAGATTTTGGCTAAAAATCCTTTGTTTAACTTTAAAATTCGTGGTTTTCAAAGTAGATCTTTATAAAATTATTAAAGGCTGAAAACTGCTATTGGAACAGTTTCCATAGTCAAAACAGTGGTGTTGGTGCAAAAAAACAATTTCTCTGCTTGTATTTAGAAAATTCTGTGCAGGAATTTCTTGCTCTATGCACAGTTTTTATAATTCAGGTTGTATTTAAAAATCCAGATTAAATTTGAAAAACTTGTCTTCACAAAAGTTCTTGCTCTTGAAAAATTCTAAAACTTTTGTGTTTTAAGAAAAATCCAGTTCTGCTTGGATTCTTGTCAGTTTTAATTTGAAACTTACTGGACGTGTAGACTAGGTCTGGGCAGATCAGCCTTGGATTTTCATAAAAACGGAGGCTATTGGAGCCTCATTTTGCAAATCCGTCCTTGCTACTCCCTAGGAAAAACTGTTCCGAGAAACTTTCATGTTTTAAGTTTTTCCAATTTCGGCCTCTAAAGGCCTCAAAATCGGCTTTCCGTAAAACTGGTCAGGATCCACACGAACCTGGCAGTTTTTCGGTTTAGAGTTCGTTTTACGTCCTAGACGTGGAACCTAGCTCAACCAGCCACCGCGGGAGCTCTAATACACACATGCAGCGGTTTCTAGCATAAATTTTCTTTAATCACAATTTCTAACATCACCATGCAAACCTAATGATATTGGATCAACTAAGTTGCATGATTTCGATTGCACAATACCTAGCAAGCATACTAATTAAATTCTAGCAACCTAGCACAAAATTATCATTCACCAACACTAGGGCAGATTGGGGACATATAATAAACTAGTATTTAGCATGCAAATTAAGAAAATTAAAGCAAGCATGCACATAAAAATCAAACCACCCCTAATTCTAGATCAAGCACAACCCTAGATTCCTAACTTTGGGCACAAAATAAATTGAGCTTATGCTCTTACAATTTCAACTTGAAATACATGTAAATTTCAAATTGAATGCTTAATTGAAAGAGATCAAGGTCTAGAATGGTTTACCTTGATTTATTGAAGAAATTGAGGCTAGGGTTTTGGCTTTCAATTCTCTCCCTCCTTGACCGGTTTCACCCACCAAATTGCACCAAAATTGGTGTTGATCTCTTGGTTTTTGCTTGAACCAAAACCAACCACAAACCACTCTAAATTTCCCTCACTCTCCCCCCCTTGGCAGCCAGCTGTTGGCCCCAAAATTGTGCACAAAAACTGCCAAAATTTTTGCTTGAACTTGCTAGGGGAAACCGAAGACTACAAACATCAAAGCCCCTAAGTTTCTCAATTTTTTTCTTCACTCAATCACCCACTTGAGATTGCAAATTTTTGGAGAGGGAAAATGGGCAGAATTTGGCTGTTTTCTGAATAAAATGATTTAAATCTCTCACCTATTTATAGAGGTGGAGAAACTTTGCTAAATTCCATAAAAACCCCTAAAAATTTAAAATTCACACTTTTGGCATGCAAGGTGGCCGGCTGTCAACTTGGAGAGCAAGGCAAGATGACCTCATCTTGGTGACATCATCTAGGTGACATCACATGCTTACATCACCAAATTTCCAAAATTTTCACTTTGGCCCCAAAAGTTAAAATTTTGCATTTATGCCCTCTAGGTGGCCGGTCTCTTACTTGGAGATCAAGCCAAGCTTATCTCACCTTGATGACATCACTTCGCTTACATCATCAATTTTCCAAAATTTTCACTTTAACCCCTAAAGATAAAATTTTGGCATTTTTGCCCCTGAGGTGGCCGGCCAACACATCACCTAGAACTTTCCATAATTCTTTCCATCCCTTAATTAATTATGATGTCATAATTTGAGGATTAGGTGATGTCATCCTCCAAAGGCCTTGTTTGGCTTTTTCTTCATTATGCAGTCCAATTTTGAACTAACACAGATATTTCAAATACTGTGCTTACTAATACACAGTATAATTCAGTACTGTTATACTTGACTGCAGTCCAAAATTTATTTGTGTATAAATGGACTGTATAAATTTTTCTTATTTTTTAAGCCCTTTTGCCCTTTATTTCTAACTTGGTGTGCTTGATTTTTCTATGGTGGTTTTAAATCCTATTCATGTTATCTTGTCCGTAAAAACAGTTTTCACAGTATATTTCCATACTGCTTTGCCATAATACTGTATAGTCATCCCTTTGACCATTTTAGTCAAACTTTGACTTTCTTGGTCAACTTTGACCATTATAAATTCATGAAATTCCGTTATGCCATTTTTCCTTAAAAGGCCTATTATGGAGTCTCGTAATTAATTCACCGAGAGCTCAACCTTATACTGATAAAATTATGAATTTTGTATTGGTATTCATAATTTTCATACAATTGCACATAAATACATAGTACAAACTTTGGATTTCTTATATACAAGAAAATCATGAGTTCGTGAAAATTTTGGTCATTACATATATAGTCAATGCTTGATACTATATTTTGATTGTCAATTTATTTTATGAGGTTGTTCTTTCAGTTTATTTGTATTATCTCGTTCTTAATGCTTCTAATTCACTTGCCATGAATTGGATGATTTATATTTAGAATTCGGCACTCGGGAGAGGGAATTTTAGATATTGTTAAGGGATAATACAACCTAGGATTTCATAGGGTTCGGGAGGCCTATAAATCCTTTTGAAGTTGTATAAAAAGAATCATAGATCATAATGAGTTTTTAATTCTTGGTTTTCATAGGAATATCGAAATCGGGTTTTAAGAATACATTTAGCTCGGCACTTAGGAGAGGAGTTGAATATTATAGGATTCTTATAAACTAGAAAAAAAAATTGATTAGTAATAAGTTAGCATGAAAAGATCACATGGTTGATGCCTATGTGAAATCAAACACTACTAGAAAACAGGGATTACACGACGGGTTTTAACCGTCGTGTAATCCAGCGTCGTGGAAGATAACACGACGGTTTTAATACCGTCGTCGTATCTTAATTTTACACTACAGTTCCCAACAGTCGTGTAATCCCGGTAAACAGTTGTCTTGGCGAGGAAAAAAAACGTACAGGAACCGTCATGTAATTCTGAACATTATACGACGGTTCCATCTGGAACTGTCGTGTAACATTACACGACGGTTCCAGGTGGAACCGTCGTGTAATGTACAAATATTACACGACGGTTCCAAGGGGAACAGTCGTGTAATGTTCAGAATTACATGACGGTTCCTCCAGGAACCGTCATGTAATGTTCTTACACGATGGTGCATTGTACCGTCGTGTAATATTATTATGTAAAAAAAATTTTGGGTTTTGGTGATTTCCCACGGGTGGCCTAACTTGTATGTTATCCAATACACAATCCAAGATATTAACTTCATTGATCAAACTAAAAATACACACCAATTATTACATTACAAGTTTATACATCATAATTAATGAATTCCATTACATGGCTAGCTCATTCTCCCCTAATCAAATCCAAATCCCCAGAAGAATAAAATTCTTTACTTTCAAGTGTGTCAATTCCATTCAACACTATATCCCTCATAAAACCTAAAATAAATAACCACATTCAACATTTCCCTCTTGGAAAGGACAATGATGGTTCGAGATTTTGGTTTTACAGTCTCGTCTCCTTCTAATCCCTTCTCCGGTCGTAATCTTCTAATCCGTTAGGGCCCTAGCAAATTGGTAAAATTCAAACTATTAAGATGCATATAATTAAGATAAAAAAAATAACATATTCAAATTGACTTACATGTTCATTAGCTCAGTAAAATCGTCGCGTTTCTTCTCCCGAAGAGGATCAAAATAAAGGACGAGGTCCTCCCATGGGTCAATGACACCCAAAACCCAATGTCTCCCTCTGTTATGTGGCACAAGATAAAGCCGTTCTTTTGGTGCGTCACGCAAAAAGCTGAGAAGATTGTCGGCTCTCTCTCTCCTGCCAGCATCTTCAGTATCTGTTCTCACCGGTGAGATCAGGCTTGGAGACACAAACACAAACTTCTCAGCTTGCCCGTTAATTCTACATAGTTCCTCCAAATATCTGCATAACCGTATCAAAATTGTTACTCTACATGACATATAGAAGAATTTCCTAGATAAAAAGAAAATTTAAGATAAAGAATGTCGTACCTCATCTAGAATATACAATTCGCACTGATTTCTTGTAAATTAATGAATTCGTAAATATCTTCAAAGCTCAGAAAGACAGGCATATCAAAACCCATGATCGTGTATGGTATTGGGACCTCAATCTGATTACCTTGACGCATAGAACTATGTGCATAATAAGCCAAAGGCCTCATCGCCCTGTTCATGTTATTAAAGTCGAACACCAGTTTTTGTTCTTGCGCACCTTGTTGTACCTCAGTTCGAGAGTCGATCGTTTTATTTCCAACCTTTTTTTGGCGTTTTCTGTTGCTAGCTGCTGGGTCAGGAACGTGACTAGGCCCTCGACTCGCCTTGTTCATACTCGTGTCGAGCTCAACTAAACTTTTAGGCCAAGCAACAAACCCATTAACGGCATGCTCCACAGTGGTTGCGTCGTACGTCGGTATAGGTAATGGTGATTTTTTTAATTTGGGCACATTGATTGACACTCGCACGTTCCCTTCCCCTAGTGGAATCCCATGCACCGTATCGGTGGGGAGGCTCTCCAGCCATGCTCTTCCAAATGCAACAAGCAACTGTCCACCATGAACTTCATCGAAGATATAGAGCTTACACTCCTAACTGTCGACCGGCATGGTTGGCGGCTCAGCAACTCCATCTTCTTTTTCTTGGGCAGAGCAGCTAGCCTTAAAGCTGTTGTGTTGGTCCACGGTTGGCACATTCTTGCACTACAACAATAATAGGCTTTTATAACATGAGGTGATAGCGTTTTTAAATTAACGTTATAATAAGCCCTTAAAAAAACGCATTTTGAGCGGGACCCAAAGTCCACTGGAGGGAAAATCTTCACAAATCCAAAAAATATGAAAAAAACATTTTTTAAAAAACAACTGCAAATACTCCCACATTCCTAGTGGGCCCTGTTTTCTTATTTCCACTTTCGTCTCTCTCTCTCTCTCTGTGCCCTTTTTTTGTCTTTTACTTTTTTTTTTTTGTGTGCAATCAAGAACTCAACAGCACCAGCCACAATTTCCATTTTCTGCCTACTGCGTTTGAATCGACAATCAAATCCTGGTGAGTTGGTTAGTAAATCTTATCACCAGAGTAATTTTTTTCTTTCAACTTTTCCATTACAATCTAGAAGTATTTGACAACCTCAACCCTAATTTTTATTGCGTCGGGTTTCAATCCACAACCGATTCTAAGAAATTTCTTATATATTTGCAATTTTGTTCACTAAATTTGTTTTTTTTTTTTTGTCATTTTGATTTAGAAATGGGTCGTTGAGGTATTTTTCTTATTTAAATTTTCATCCTTTCTTTCTGATTTAGGGATCAACCCTCTCGCAAGAATGATAAAAGTGGTATGAGTGCTTCGTAAATTTCTTTTTCCATTGGGTTTCTTATTTCAGGCTTCAAATCTTATAATTATGTTTCATCTATTATTATTATTATTATTATTATTCCTCTTCTTGTGATTATTATTGAGTTGAGTTTTTTGTTCATTGAGTCATTAGCAGATTTTAAAACAGGGCAATCTATGAACGCTTTTCGGTTAATTAGCTTTAAAATTTGATCTATATCTTTTCTCTTCCCCTTTTTTTTTTTTTTTTTTTTTTTGAGAGAGAGAGATTTTTCTTTTCTCCTTTATTATACCTTTTATTTTACTTGATTTTGAATCACTGGATATTGGTGGTGAAGAATCTGTAATTTTTAACAGATATTCGTGTACTCGAATTTCAAGTAGTAGGGATGTGGGTATTAGGTAAGTTCTATTTAATAGAGCAAATACACTATTTCTTAAGCATCATGATATATGTTATCCTTTCTTCTCGAAATTATGAGCAACTATTGTCCACTTTTGTGAAATGACCAAAAGGTTTTGGATTTTCATGTCTAAAAATACAAAAAATGGTCACTCGCAAAATAAAGTTGATCCTACTTAGAGTTTGAAGTGAAATGAGCAAAGTAGTACTGTGGAAAGTGGTAGAATTGATAAAAGCTAAGTCAGTAAGTATAAGATTTTTCATTCAAGATTTCTTTTACCTGATCATTTTATTCTGTTTATTTTTTATTGTTGCTCATTTTCAATTAGATTTATTGTTTGCTTATTACACTGTTGCATTGTTTCTGCTACTAGTGAAGAAAATTCCATCTAATGGGTAATTGTTTGTCTTTGTTCCACTATTTATTTATTTTTTGGATTCTCATTTAATTGTGTGTTTAATATCAATTTACTAATATTTATCTTTATTTTCACAGATCTGAAAGTTTCAGTTCAATGTCCAAATGACGAAGCTGTAAGAAATTCACAGGTCTGAAATTTTCAGATATGCTTCCACTTTCTATTGCATTGGTATACATGTTTTCTCTGTTTATATCTGTTTTTTGATTGTGGTGAACTAATGTCATTTTCATTTTCAAACTTCTTGTTGCCCTGTTGCTGTTGTTTTGGTTTTTGGTATTTTGTCCTTTCTTACTTTTAAATATGATAAGATAGTTGTTAGTAACTATATAAGAAGAGAATACCATGTGAGGTTAGTCCAATTTTGAATCATTGTAATTTACTATAATGTATTTTCCTCTTAACATTAACTATGAACTTCTTTTAATAATTTAACTAAGTTTTCAATACTCACTTTTTGTAGGACTATTTTGTTGCAGCACTATCTGATGTCCTTTTTTATTCTTTTGTGTTTAGTTGAGGTTGAAAGATGCACCAAGGTAATAAAGTTTACAACCTTTGTTCTATTGACACTGGTTGGAAATTATCATAGCCTAGTGGGTACAATACAACTGCTTAGAAAAATCGTGTTTTTCAACATGTTTTGTAGGAAAATTTACATAACATGTACAGTTTGATAGTAATGCAAATTATTTTGACTGTGTATTTATGTCCTTTGCCATGTCTTATTTCAGGAATTTTGGAGGCTTTACAAGTTGGGGTACGTGTTAAATTTTGTCTATCCGAACATTGTTCAAGGGTTGTTTTCAGCATTCTTGTAGTCCTTCTTTAGCCCATATTGGATTTAAATCTTAGCTGGTTTTACATTTTGAATTTAGATTTCCTTGTTGGAAACCAGTATTTATCATTTGTAATTGGTTTTGTTTCTTGCACTTATGAGTCAATGTATTAGATTCTATAACTGTTGATTGTATAATAAAATTTCATTTTGTATTTGCTTATTTATCTAGAGATGTCAAATTATTGTTATTGTATTATATAAATTATACGAGTACTAATATAATTAGATGTAGTGATGAAAAAAGTTTATTTACCTCATCTCTTAAATGACAATGCCTTTTTACAATCAAATTGGATTTCATAAGACCAACATCACGCTATCTAAATTTTCTAATAGCATCGGAAATCTGCTATAGAAAGAGTAAAACATAGCGTCAAGAAAATGCTATGATAGGTCAATACTTTTAATAACGGGGGCTAACATAGCGTTTAGGAAACTGCTATAGAATTGTTCTATAGCGTTTTTTTGGAGCTATGGAAGGCAGTTTTTGTTGTAGTGTTGGGATCAACCGACGGCTCCACATCTTTGTTCGCACATAGACCACACACCAACGCCTTTAATTCTTCTATTTCATGTCTCATTGATTTTACTTCATTGTCTTTACACGAACTTCGATTTAGGTTAAAGTATTGAGACGGCTTTATAAACTTTGATTGCCCACGGACACGGCCTTTGTGTTCGGGTCTAGATAATGCGCGACAATACATCATTAGTGCCAACTGATTCGAAAGTGCCTTGGCTTTCTTGTGTGTTGTACTCCATCTACAAGATTATTAACAGAAATCATTTAAGCAAAAAGGTTGTAAGTACGTATAGTAGTGATGAAGAAATCATTGTTAGTTAGTAAACTTACTATCAACTCGCTAACTTTTTGACATGCTGGATCTTTCAACTCTCCATCTGCGGCTGTCTGTTGCTCTAGCCACAAACATCTCTTTTTCCCATTTCCCAGTCTTCTTAAACTGTAATTAACATCGTTAGTATAAATAGAATACGATTTAGTACAAACAAAATTTATTGACATACCATTCCTGGTCGAGCTTCCTATATCCGTCTCGTCCTCCTCTTGATGAGTATCGTTGTTTGTCCTTATTTCGCTTCCACGATCAGATAGTTGTTGGAATTGCGAGGACGTTCTATACTGAACGAATTTCATCAAATCTTCTTCTTCAATATTGGGGTAGTTGTCAATAACTTTTTGCGGCCGTGTCCACACATTTTCTTCATTTAGAAATTCCTCGACAAACGTTTGTACAGATCATACCGAAAATTCCTTGCAGCTTCACCACATGATTTTAAACAAGTGCTCCGGAAGCTTTCATCCACGGTGAAAGAAGTAACAGTTTCTTTCCAAATAATATCTTTCAATCCGTCTAAATCACGAGATCTCCAATCTTGAATCCATATTGGAACGAGCTCTCGAGCGAACACGCCAATCCAGCTCATCAATTCGTCACCGTGCTTCCCTTCCGGTTGTCCTTTCTCGTCAAACGTGACTTGAATTCGTTCACCTCTTTTCCTTGCCATATGGACGCGTTTCATTATTGTTGCCCTTCGCTTGCCCTCGACAGTAGGATCCATCGGGTTTCTCCTTCGTGCTCGTCCCTTTTTAGAATGTTCCATTGTATTCGTTCACCTATATTTATTGGCAAAAAATAAATAAATAAAAAATTAATGCGTATTTGAAATTTTTTTTTTTTTTCAATTGTTATTAAGTCGGCGCAAATAAAATATAAGTGTTTTCATTTTTTTTAACAATAACAAAAAAAAAAATAACAATAAAAAAGTTATAGTGGAAATATAACTTTAATGTTATATTTCCACACGGGCGCCTGGCGCCCCACAAAAAATGGTAATCCCAAAAAATCCTTTACGTAATATTATCTCACATTTTCCATCTTTTTAACCCGAAAAAAAATCACCTTTAAAAAATGTTAATTGACGTATTGCAAAACACAAAGTTTTACTTCTAGAATTAAAAATTAAAGCATCGAAGTATGTTGTGGACGGGAAAAATTCATGTGTATGCTTCTATACATAATACATGTGTATCAAATCTAATACATGTGTATCAAAGGTAAAACATAATAGTGATTGCTTCTATATTATTCCCCCAAAAACTCAATTTGACATTTTATCGAGCATGTTGTGGGCAGGAAAAATTCATGTGTATGTAAAGTGCCAAAACCATTAATCTACAAAGAGCAACATTATAAACTAAAACACCCATGTTAAAAAATGGATCTTTAGTGACAAACAATAAGACAAAATAGCAAATTTATTTTACTTTGTATATGAAGTTACCTTGCTTTTCTTTGAAGAAGAATAGACACGGCCACACCAAGAGATTGCCGACGGCGGCGGCGGCAATGACGGCGACGGCGGCGGACGCGGCGGCAACGGCGGCTTGACCGTTTTTTAAAAGAGAGGTGGCGGCGGCTTGGAGGGAAGTGGGTACTTGAGAAATTTAGAGAGTGAAGAGAAATGAGAAGATATGTGGAGAGAAAAGGAGAGGAAGTTGTATTTAAGTAATGGGTTTTCGCGCGGATTTCGAAAAATGAAAGTTGAAAATTTTCAAAGTTTTTTGACGATTGCACGACGATGTATTTGAAAACCGTCGTGTAATACGGGGATTACACGACGGTCCCAGGACTGTCGTCGTTTAAACCCCAGAAAGGGGGATTAAACGACGGTCCCAAGGACCGTCGTGTAAACCCCCAGAAAGGGGGATTACACGACGGTCCCTGGGACCGGTTTAAACCCCGAGAAAGGGGGATTAAACGACGGTCCCAGGGACCGTCGTGTAGTCCCCCTTTCTGGGGGTTTACACGAGGGTCCCTTGGACCGTCATTTAATCTCCACTTACAGGTTAACAACGGTTCCATGGACCGTCGTGTAATCCCCTTTTCCTGTGATTACACGACGGTTCTTTTGACCGTCGTGTAATTTTAATCCAGATTTGTCACCACATTCCGACGACCTCATACCACTGTGTTGTATACAAAAAATTACTCAAACTGTAGTATTGATCTGATTTAATATTCAATATATATATATAGCAATCAACATAACAAACTAAATATGGTATAGATCATGATGAATTATAAAAAATTAAGTCATGTACTTGTACAAAATAAATGGCATAATGTTCAAGTTTTTTTCTTTTTTCTCTTTGCTGCCTCAACACGTGTCCATTCAATATCTGGTCGAACCAAGTGTGAAACATCATCATCGAATTCGTCAATCTCCTCAACCGGTGGCATTCCCTGTGTGAAAGATGGAATGTCGGAGCAATCTTCCTCACTTCTTGCCCATCACGGTACAATTTTGGCTTCATCGCACTACTAAGGACAACTCTACATTGCTGGGATCCGTTGTATAAAATACTTGGATTGCTTGTGATGCCATAATGAATGGATCATTTTTGTATCCCAATCGTCTAAAGTCCACAACTGTGATGCCATCACTGTCAATCCTTACATAATTATTGTCTGCCCATTTGCACTTAAAGAGTGCTACATGTAAACCACAGTAATCGAGTTCCCAAATATCTTCAATGAAACCGAAGTAGTTCATAGTTCCATAAACTGGATTCTTGTCCTTTGCAGATGAAATATGCATTGCCTTAGCACTAACACCACTATTTTGAACGGGATGCTTCTCATCTCTTTCGCGAGTGTAGAATGTATAACCATTGACGAAGTACGATGTATACCGTGTAACAATCGTCGACGGACCTCTAGCGAGGTTCATTAACTCTTGCGAACAGCCGTCCTTCTGAAAGACATGACTTCGTAGCCACAGACGAAACGTCCGATTGTGGTCATCGTGTATCAACTTTTCATTTCGTCCTCTTCTTGGATTTTATCTCTTATTTCCTGTAGGTGAAGCTCAATAAAAGGCTCAACTTCAACCCTATTATGTAAAGTATAGAGACAAGCTTTCTCCCATTCACATCGATTTACCTGCGATGGAACGCCGACGGATAGTCTTTTCCAGTCAAGTTTGTAGTCTTCGGCAACCCAATCGCCTCCGCGGTGGACAAATACTCGGAGCAAAATTCGACCGATTCCTCCGCAATGTAGCTTTCTACTATACATCCTTCTGCCCGATTTCGGTTCTTGACATAACCCTTCAAAACCTTCATGTACCTTTCAAAAGGATACATCCATCTCAAGTACACCGGTCCACATAGCTTCACTTCCCGGACTAAGTGCACCGTTAGATGAATCATTATGTCAAAAAATGAGGGTGGAAAGTACTTTTCAAGCAAGCACAAAGTCTTAACCAACTCTAATTGTAGCGAATCTAGTGTCAATGGATCTATTACCTTAGAGCATATCGAGTTGAAAAATGAGCATAACTTGGTAATTGCGAATCTCACATCCTTCGTTAAAACTCCTCGCAAGGCCAGCGGTAATAACTGTTGCATCAAGATATGACAATCATGTGATTTCATTCCAATCAGCCTCAGATCCTTCATAGACACCAACCTTTTCAAGTTGGAAGAATACCCGTTGGGCACTTTTACAGAAGCGAGCCACTCACAAAGCTTTCTTTTTTCTTGTCTTGATAGTGTGTACTTCGCCGGAGGTAAGTAAGTTGCATTCCCTTTCTTCGTAGGGATCAAGTTAAGTCTAATCTTCAATTCCTTAAGATCCAACCGTGCCTTCTCACCATCTTTGCTCTTATTAGGAATGTCTAGCAACGTGCCCACTATTGATTCACAAACGTTTTTCTCAATATGCATCACATCCAAGCAATGACGAACAAAAAGTGTCCTCCAATATGGAAGTTCGTAGAAGATTGACCGTTTTTTCCAAGGGCCGTCTACCACGGGATCATTGTTACGCCGTTTTCTTTTCCCGAGCACCACTTTCAAATCCTTAACCATCTCATAAACGTCTTCGCCGTCAAAACCCGGGGAGGGTTTCTTTCTTCCGTTTTGCCATCGAAAGCCTTTTTCTGTTTGCGGTATCGATGATTTTGTGGTAAGAATCTCCTATGACCAAGGTAAACGGTTTTCTTACCATTCTTCAATCGGATGGAGGATGTTTCTTTCATACAAACGGGACAACCGATAGAACTCTTGACTGAATAACCAGATAGATTTCCATAAGCAGGAAAGTCATTGATTGTCCACATCAACATTGCACGGAGTGTGAATGTCTCTTGACGGTAAGCATCTCTAACTTCGATCCCCTTTTCCCATAAGCTCTTTAGATCATCGATTAGTGGTGCTAAGTACACATCAATGTCATTCCCTGGTTGTTGAGGACCAGATATCAATAAGGTCAACATCAAGAACTTTCGCTTCATGCTCAACTTCGGAGGGAGATTGTAGTTGACAAGTATGACGGGCCAAGTACTATGCCTACTACTCATATTACCATGTGGGTTAATTCCGTCCGCCGACAAACCAAGACGTAGATTCCGTGGTTCCGCACAAAATTCAGGATGATCGGCATCAAAGGTCTTCCATTGTGGTGCATCGGCTGGATGTCTAAGCATGCCATCTTCAACACGTTTATCATGGTGCCAAGTCAAATTCTTGGCATGCTCGGCATTACGGAATAAACGCCGTAGACGCGGTGCCGGAGGAATGTACCAACACCTTTGCTGCCATTCGTTGGCTTCTTGCCCTTCTTCCATCTTGACTCCTTACAAACCGGACATTCATCCAAATCCTCGTACGCATTTCGGTAAAGGGCGCAATCATTTGGACATGCATGAATTTTTTCATATTCCATTCCCAAAGTGCTCAACGTCTTCTTAGCTTCGTACATACTAGCGGGTATTTTATTATCAACCGGTAGAACCTCTCTTAGAAATTCTAAAAGAGCCGTGTGAAACTAGAATTTGTCCACCCTCCCGATGCCTTCATGTTCCATAATTTGACCAATGCGGACAATTTCGTATATTTACTACACCCGTCATACAAGGGCATCTCGACATCATTCATCATTGCTTCAAATAACTCCGGACGATGCACAAACTGTTCTTCCAAATCATTAACCATATCAAACAAATTATCTCCTACATCTTCCTCAACAACATCATCTTTCGCTTTGTTGTTCGATGATGGATTAAAACACTTTCACCGTGTAAATACCATGTTTGGTACGAACAAATAATCCCACGCGCAAGCAAGTGTCTTCTAACTTCATCAACTGGATGAGATCTATGATTTCCACAATCCACACAAGGACATCGAATCTTATCATTCTTCATGTGAGTTTCCGCAAATGACAAAAATTCTTCAATCCCATCTCGATATTTTCTAGTCAATCTATTAGCCCACATCCATTTTCGATCCATTTCCAAGAACCCGACCTAAATCGATATTAAATTTATCATACAAATTATTCAATAATCAAGTTTTTGCATTTAAAAACACAACGTATATATATATTAAGCTATTGAAAAAAGTCAACAACTAATCATACTTAAAAGAAGAAGAAAAAAAAAAGAGAATATATACCATTTTTGACATCTACAATAAATCGTCATAAAAATCAAATAAATAAAAAGAAGAGTAAGTAATAATCACAATACTTACAAATATTCAGTATACGCGAGTGTTGGTTTCGCAGTGGAGGAGACGTGGTTTCGCAGGTGTCTGTGATGTTTTTCGCGGCTGCGCGATAGATCTGTAATGAGATAAAATGAGGGGCTGCTGTTAGGGAAAAAAAGTTAGGAATACACGACGGGTTTTAAGAACCCGTCGTGTAATCTAGACTTTACACGACGGTTCCAAGGAACCGTGTGTAGGGACTTTACACGACGGTTCCGGAACCGTCGTGTGTAAAGTGGACTTTACACGACGGTTCCAAGGAACCGTCGTGTAATCTCCGTCGTGTAATCTACTTTTGTAGTAGTGGAATCTCTAGACTTTTCTCATATTGATTTCTTCTCGAATTACTTTTCAAATTGAGTTTTTTATTTTTTTTAAATTTGTATTGTTATTTTTATTTAAATTCATTTTTGGTTTATTCAAATAAATTAGAGTTAACCAATTTCGGTAATTAGTAAGCAATCAATTCTCATGAAAACGATACTCATTTACTACTTTATTACTTGTGAACGATAACGTTATACTTGCGTTAGAAAATCCACAACAGATACACAAGACATAACTTAGCTCCTGAAAAAAATGTAATAAGCGAACAGATCTGACAATAAAAGTCCAAACTCATTATAATAAGAAGAATTTTTCATAGTTTAAATTATTATCAACACATCTGACTCTATATATTGGAGATTTTAATAAGCTCTCTAATTTGTACTTCAAATGTTCATTAGAGTTTGAATCCACCATTTTAGTCATTGCCTTACAGTATCAATATACGAAAGATTAGTAATCTACAAAATCTTGAAAAAAAAAAAAGAAAAGAAAAATAATGAACCAAAATTTATGAGGTGCCGGCCCTTAGTAATTGATCGATAAAGATGCGACGTGGGCATTGTTCCAGTTGTTTCTATTTTTTTTTTTGGTGGCCAGTGATTTTTTTTTTTTCAAAATTTTTGGATATTTTGATAAACTGGGAGTTCTTTCGTCTCGAAATTCGAATAATATTCATTATTAAAATGGCTTTTTTCATGCATTATTCAAAGGGTACAATTGTTTCGAATCATATATTTTTGAAAGAATATTCTATAGAATATTCTATTTATTTATTTCTTCATTCAGGTGATAAATGCTTCTCTATCTTTGTATTACCTTCATTCATCATATGTCTGTACTCGAGTCTAGAGACATGCATGGGTTATTTTTGAATTGACATCTCCTATTCAATTCTGATGTGCTAAATGATATCTAATCATTTATATTTGACACATAATTAAATAAAGTTATTTTAAGGTATAAAAAATCAATTATAGAACTTTTCAAAAAGTAATAAGGTTATATTTTAAGATATAAAAAATCAGTTATAAAGCTTTTTCAAAAAGTTTAGGATGACGTGGCTTAATATTAATTGTTAGATTACCATTAAGAACGTCAAAAATTAAACAGAAGATTTGAATCCGTATTTTTTCCTAGCTTATAATAATGATTAAACTACTAATTAATTGGGAAAGTAAAATCGTTTAGGTAACACGGGCCATGGTTAGCTAGTTGAATAATATTCGTTCCTTTTTTTTTGGATTAGAATAATAGTATTCATTTCTATTCAATAGAAGTATTTAACAATAATTAGAGAGATAATGTGATTTTTTTTTTTCTTTTTAAAGAGATCTCATGTAGCTGATTTACGTAAGATGGTGGCCTTCTTCATTAGGTAGGACGTTTTGTTACAAATCAAACCGATACTTGATTTTTCTTTACTTTTTAAAAAAATAAAAATAAAAAACAACGCAATTGAGTCCTTTATCATGTTAGACCGATCTATATAACGAGCTCGATACGCCATGTACTGGAGAAAAGATGTAAAACCATATATATTTTTTTAATTCCATTTGTGGAAATCCTTTTTAATAAAAATTAAAGTGAAGAATTTGAATTTACACCTTATAATGGGCGGGTAAGAAATTAATATGAATTTATTTCTACAACAACGTTTATTTCTCCGTTCACTGTAACTATTCCTCATAGATTGATCTCAAGATCAAGTCTCTTTGTTAGTTGGCTTTAACAGATTTCTAATTAATAGATACCCTGTTGTTCAAGTACTGTTAGATTGAATTTATTTACCTCCCTATTATTATTATTTTTTTGATAAATAATTTTACTCCCTTATTAACTGGATTAATAATCTTCTTTTTTCTTTTGTTTTTTTCCGACTGAATCTATAAATCAGGCTTTATAATCATTTTATCCATTTTTCAGAATTGACATACAAGGACCTATACAAAATTCGTAGTGAAAGCAACCGACAAACAAAATTATGGCCATTCCGCTAAACAGGAGAATATTTATATATATAATTATTTATTTATTATTTAGTAGTGTGGTGTTGCAACAATGATATTGTCATCGTCATGATAAATTTTTTTTACTATTTATTTATTAATGTAGTAGGTGAGCTAATTTTAACGTAACTTTGACAATGAAACTACCATAATTATAGTAGCATTATTTGCTGGTGATGTTTTACATAGTTCGAATAATGATTCTATTATTAATAAAATTACAATGTTCATTTTCTATCTGATTTCCTTTTTAAATTTCAAAAAGATATATTATTTCAATAAAGTACTGGTCCTTTGTTTTAATGGGTGAATCTGTGGTAGAGACCTTTCTATGGTCTCTACCGGTAAAGCCCTTTTTAGACCGTTAAGATTCAATCGAACGGTTAAAATATTGATGGTGTACGATATTTATCGTACACCTTACCACATAATCCTTCTCATCCAAACTCTTCTCCGTCACTGGCGATCTTCTCGCCGCCGGCGACGGACGCGGCAACTCACCCCCGACGCGGCGACCCACCTCCGGCCCCCCAGCCCCGGCGCCGGCGACCCATTTCTCTCTCTTCCCCTTTTCCTCTCTTTTCTTCTCTCTTTCCCTCTCTCTTCCCCTTTCTCTCGCTTCTCTCCCCCGACGCCGGCGACCCACTCCGGCCCTCCACCACCAATCCCAGCCCCGGCCCCGGCGGCCGGCCGCCGGCGACCTCCGTCTCTCTCTTCCCCTTTCTCTTCTTCTCTTCTCTCCCTCTTCCTCTTCTCTCCCCTTTCTCTCTCTTCCCTCTCTCCCGCCGCCCCCCACCCCCAGCCCCCGATACCCCCTGTGCGCCCCCCCTCCCCCGGCCTCCCCCACCCCCTGCCCCCCCGGCCCCCCCCCCCCGACGACCCCCCCTCTTTCTTCCCCTTTCTCCTCTTTTCCTCTCTCTCTCTCCTCTTCCCTCTTCTCTCTCTTTTCCTTTCTTCTCTCTCTTCGCGGGCCGACGGGGGGGTGCTGGGGGGGCAGGGGGGGGGGGTGCACGGGGGAGGGGGGGCCGCAAGGGGGGGCCGGGGGGCTGGGGGTGGGGGCCGGGGTGAGGGCAGCGGGAGAAAGGGGAAGAGAGAGAAAGGGGAAGAGAGAGAGGGGAGAGAGGAGAGAGAGAGAGAGAAGAAGAGGGAGAGAGAGAGAGACGGAGGTCGCCGGCGGCCGGCGGGCCGGGGCCGGGGCTGGGATCGGTGGTGGAGGGGCCGGAGTGGGTCGCCGGCGTCGGGGGAGAGGAGAAGAGAGAGAAAGGGGAAAAGAGAGGGGAAGAGAGAAGAAAAGAGAGAGAAGAGGAAGGAAGAGAGAGAAAATAGGTCGCCGGCGTCCGGCGGCCGGGGCTGGGGGGCCGGAGGTGGGTCGCCGGCGTCCGTCACGGCGAACGGAGAAGAGTTTGGGGGAGGTATTGTGTGAGGTAAGGTGTATGATAAACATAGTAAATCAATAATATTTTAACCGTCCGATTGAATCGGACGGTCTAAAAAAAAGGGATGTATGGTTGAGGGTCTCTACCACAGCCATGCCCTGTTTTAATCTAACGTTTTCTATTTTCTGACAATTTTATTGACGTGGGGTAATAGGTTGACTGATTTTGAAGGGGAAAAATAATATTTATTTTAATCATTGTACGATACCAAATATACATAATTTTGTTTTTTCGATTATATTATTTAAACCAGGAATATGTGATATAGCATAAGAATAATTACGTCGTTACAAGTCTTTAATTCTTTGGCTATTCTTAATTTTTTTTTAAAATTTTTAATTACGATTTAGCTATATATCTAATTAATCTAAAAAAAATGATCTTTTTGAACGGAGATGTGAATATATACTTCTTGTAAACGACCCGACTACGTAGGTCATTATCATGCTTACTTAAATTAAATATTAGTAAAATACTTAAACTTACTGAAAATACTTTGTAACGACTCAACTACATAAGTCATTATTATACTTACTTAAATTAAATCTTAGTTTTATACTTACTTAAATTAAATCTTAGTTTTAAATACTTAAACTTATTGAAAATTTTAGAATTTTTTTAACACAACATAAATAGACTAATCCATATAGGTAAACTTTTACCATTCACAAACATTAGTTTTACAAAAGTCATACATAATCCTTACATTTAACCGAAGTTTTGAAACATCACATACATAGCATCATACAAATTATTAAATATATATATATTTATAGTTCAAAAGAGTTTACGAAAATGTGTACGTAGTGGTATCCCACAACCCTACACTTGCCACATCGTTCACATGGCCCACCAAATTAAGTTGCATGCTTTTTACCTACAATATGAAATATAGTAATAAGCTTACGCTCAACAAATACAAACTTAATCTTATAAAAACATTACAAGCATCGTATAACTTATGTATGAATCATTTATTGTCGATTATAGGTCTCTTATTTTCCATTATGGACTTATTATCTTGCTTAACATATGGGCCTTTATATAAGTACCGGTTGTTTACAATCCACAGAAAGTTAGGGTTTGCAAGTCCATAATAATTATGGGAATCTTAAAACAAACATAATCCTCCATGATCTACGTAAGGTTTGTACGACACTCTACTTATTTTGAGTTAGTCTTAGTCTTGTTATTTAATTCTTGATGAGTATGCTTAAAATCGTATTTCTACATGAAGTCTAACAAAGGTCAGTTCCAAGACTAAAATTGTTAACTTGTGATCTTATTAGTCATGATGCATATGATACGATATGGCATGCCATAAAGATCAAAGACATAAAATAAATCATGGCATGTTTATAAAACATGACACTATTTTAAAATATGACAATATCGTAAACCATGCCATAATAGTAAAGTATGTCATAGTTGAAATCATGATATTATTGTAAATGGGGTATTATTGTAAAACATGGCATAATCGAAAAGTGTGTCTACTCATAAAGTGTGGCATATACATGATCATGACATAATAGTAAAAACATGCACTATTACAGAATGTGGATACCACGACGGTTAAAAACCGTCGTGGTAATATTTCCACGACGGTTTTCTAACCGTCGTGGAATCCAGAGTCGTGAAATTTTTTCAGATTCCACGACGGTTTTTACCTATGTAAAAATATGGTCAAAATTGATATTTAGCAACATTTACCACGATGGTTTTTATTGTAAACCGTCGTGGTAATGGAACCTACCACGACGGTTTCTATACATAACCGTCGTGGTAGGAGACTTACCACGATGGGTTCTGTAGGCCACCGTCGTTGTAGTTCACATTACCACGACGGTGGCTGACAGAATATGACATAAATAAATATGGCATATCATGTAAATCATAACATACATGTTATACTTGAAATAATATTACTATTTTTCGTACTATAGGTAAGGTTTGTACTTACAAGCTGTCCTACAGTCTTGTCCTAGCACACCAAAAGGCAAGGAAACTGTTATATTCATGTTTCCAAGTAGAGCATAAAAATTACTCTGCATTACTAATTAACAAACCATAAGTTAAAATATCTAGTATAATATATTAGTTAAATAATTAATCAGTCTCTCAACCGATTAATTATCTTCTTAGTCCCTATTAACGTAAGTCATGGAAATTTTACTATATTCTTAAGTAACTTTCGTATAAGAATAAGGTCGAATAAGTTGCCCTCTATTTAAAACTTAACTTAAGTTTTTTGTAATTTCGGCCTATTTTTGTTTTAAGTTGATATCCATTGGCTTGATTAATTTTCAACAGAGTTCTACACATTGTATTTTTTTGCTTAAAAATGCCTTATTTACTTAGAAAATATCTTAACTTCTTAAATTAAGCATTTCTTGAAACACTACTTACAATTGTATATTGTAATACATAGTATGCATTTAAGCTATAAAAAATCATTTATGAAATCTAAATGAAATTTAAACCTCTTTGAAAATATTTTCGTAAAACCATAGTTCCTTTTAGAGAGGTCAAAAACCTTAAAAATTGATTTCAAAACATCTCTTTTAATTTGGTTGAATGTATGTGTGCAGAAATTTACTCTTTCATGCACAGTTTTGAAAATTCAGTTCTATCTTAAAATCGGTTTTAAATTTGGAAAATTTTCCTTCGCAGAAGTTATAGATCTTGTCGAAACCTACAAATTTTGTGTTTTCTTGAAACTTAAATCTATCTCTAACTTACCCATTTTCCTCTTAAAAGTTTTTAGCCATGTACAGTTTCCAAGACCGACCAGTTTTGGAAACTGATAAAAATGGAGGCCTTTAGAGTCTCTCTTTGTTTTTTTTTTTTTTTTTTTTCCAAAAACTATTCACATAATCCCCTAAGATTTTTGTGTGTTCTAAACTTTGCAGTTATAACTTTGTTCAAATTCAGCCTTTAAGAGACTCAAAATTGAGTTATCAGAAAACCGTCCAAATTATTCCGAAAACTGACAGTTTTTTGGTTCTATTTTAGAAGCCCACACACATTACCTCAAACAGTTTAAGCCGTGAGCCTAAATCATCATGCAGTGTGTTTGTCTCATGCTCTATTTATAACCGAATTAACCATACTCTGATTCTTAAAATTTAACCATTAATTTGTCTACTTTCTTGAAGAACATAATATTGATAGCACACTAATTTATCAAGTTGTGTTTTTATGTTAATCTCTTAGCCAACTTGCATAGTCACCAAACTTGAACATATAAGAGCATAATCACATAAACAAAATCATCAAAACTAATCTTAAAACATAAAATTGAAACGAAGCTTAAAACTAGCAAATCAAGCTAACCAAAGCAAATCAAGCATTAGAGACTATAAAACAGAAAAATAATTGAACATGAGCTTATTATGCTCTTACATCCAATAGCTTAAAATACACTTAAATTCCACAAAACTAAAACTAATTAAAGCTTCAGTTAAGGGATCAAGAAATTTATCTCTAAAGCTTAAAGAAAGTGGGTTCTAGGTCTTGGATTTGAGAGAAGATCCTTGTCCTACTTCTCTATAAAAACCGGCCACCAAGTATGCTTTGTGTTCTTCTAACTCTTTTTTTTTTCTTTTTCTTTTGTTTTGTTTTTGTTTTTTGTTTTTTTTGTTTTGTTTTGTTTTGTTTTGTTTTTTTGTTTTGTTTTGTTTTTGTTTTTTGTTTTTTGTTTTTTGTTTTTTGTTTTTGTTTTGTTTTTGTTTTTGTTTTTTTTTTTTGTTTTTGTTTTTTTGAGTCTAAGAACTAGAGAGAAATGAGAGAAGCTAGCAAATGGCCAAATTTCCACTACTCACACCTATTTATAGGTGGAGTTTTTAAATTTTCCTATAATTAAATTCTGATCTTCTAATTTCCTTGGTTTGCTAATTGGCCTTTAAACACAATTTTTTTGACTTCCTTGTCCCTAAGAAATCTGATTATTTTGAGGTTTTTGAGCCAGAAAAATCTTCTCATGTTTATCTCTTGAATTCTTTCCACAAATTAATAAATTACATAACTGTGTAATTATCATCAATTACTTAGCCTCCAAGTGATGTCATGTTTGGACTTACTTCCTAATATGCAATCCATTTTTTTAACGATCCTAATAAAAAATATTGTCTTAACTACCAGCATTCTGATGATGCTAAATTGCAGTACATAATTTATCTGTATATAACTTGACCGTATATAGATTTTTCTTAGAACTTGTTTGCCACTTAATTTTTATTGCTAAATATTATTCCAGACTATTCTAGAATGTTCCTAGTCCTTATTCTTAATTTTGTATCCGCAATGACGGTCAGTCACAGAATAATTTCAGTACTGCTTAAAAAAATTGCATGACTGCCTTAATCATGTTATAAGCTATCTTGGTCATTTATTGACCAAAACAACATTATAAATCATGATTTTGCCTTTTTAACCATAATGCCTCTTACCTGATTTGATGAACTATCATCGAGTTTTATTGCACTATAAGTGCTCAAACATATTGTGATAATAAAATTATGAATTTTACATTGATATCCATAATTTTCATGAAACATCACATAAACACATAGTACAAACTTAAATTTCTTTATATCTAAAGAAATCACGAGTCCATAAAAAAGTTCGGTTATTACACTTCTCTGCTTTAAAAGTGTTGCTTTGGCCTTCTAGCTAATCTTATTTATTAACTTGTTCCACGAAAATAAATGCATAAGAAATAAGAATAATGTTAGGGACATGTCAATTTTATCCACTTACAACAAACAGAAAACATCAACATGGAATCCAGCTTAATCTTTGTAATTAAAAAAGCACCTTCAAATAAAAAATAATAAAATTTCCTTATTTACCAAAAAAAAAATTTTGAATTTAACATTAAACAGAGCGAACATAAACGTTACAATCCTTTAATATAATACGAGCTAGAGACTCGTAATTTAAATTAAAATATTTGACTTCATTTGATAAAGGGTTCAAACCAAAAAAAAAAAAAAGCCTCCAAATAGAGTTAGGTATGGTATTATTGCTAAGTCATGCATGCAACCACAAAAAGTTAATATAACATAATTTCTCATAATTTTTTTAAAAAATTTATCTAATTTAAAAGTTTTTTTTTGGTTGAATTTAAATAAAAAGTTATAGTTTGAAACTTTTTACCCAAAGGGAGCATTATTGTGTCCTATTGAATACTAAATCTTATTTAATGTTTGTCAATACTAAATATGTATTTATTGATTTTTTTTTTCTCTATTTAAGTTTTTTTTTTTTTTTTTTCAATGTTACATGCATTCAAATAAATTCTCCATATACAGTTGTGTAGGAACATCAAATAATTGAGGTTTTGCACATGTGCCCCGGATATGTAGAAAAATGATCTGTCTGTATATATAAATATATATATGTGATATAAAATAATAAAAGCCTAACTTGGAGCTCACTTTCCGATCGATCTTCACCATGGAAAAGCCAAAGCCAAAGCCAATGGTGAAAATAGTTGAAATCTGCAAGGTAGCTCCTCCACCTGTAGAAACCCGCTAGACTCTATCACTCCAAAATCTCTCCCTCTTACTTTCTTTGACATGCTTTTGTTAACAGTCGAACCGGTTCAATCTAACTTCTTCTACGAAATCTTGTCAACCTCAAAAACAAATAGCAGTACCACAGACTTGTTTCACTCTGATATCCTTCCCAAACTCAAAAATCCTTGTCCCTTGCCCTCCATCACTTCCTTCCAATTGCCGGGAACCTCACTTGGCCTGAATCCTCCGACGTACCCGTCATCAACTACGCCGAAGGCGACGGCGTTTCTCTCACTGTTGCCGAGTCTGACGCCGATTTCCAGCGCCTCTCCGGCACCAATGAACTCTTAGAAACAGCAGAGTACCATTCTCTTGTTCCCAAATTGGAAACTTCCCGCGAGCGAGCATCGGTGTTGGCATTGCAAATCACTGTCTTTCCGGACAGCGGATTTTCCATCGGGATCACCGCAGATCACGCGACTGTTGACGGAAAAACCGTGATGTCGTTCATTAAGTCATGGGCTCACATATGCAGAAGGCTTGGGGGACACAATACTCACGATCTTCTTCATGATCATCGCTCTTCGTCTTTACCGCCTGAGCTAATGCCCTTCTGCGATAGAAGTACAGTTGTGAAGAACCTTGCCAATCTTCAAACAGACAGTCCTGATCAAGATAGAAGCTTAATGCGGTTTAGGGAAACTAAAGAAGATCCGGCGGATTTAGTTCGAGGCACATTCCAATTCACACGTGCAAAGATAGAAAAACTCAGGCAAATGGTGAACCAACAACAGGATCAGAGAGAAATTCGTGCGTCCACCTTTTCTTTAACCTACGCCTACACTTTGTGCTGAATAAGGAATAAGTGCTAACGACAAAGTACTCGTAGCCGTCACCGCCGACTGTAGGTCTCTCCTAGAGCCTCCTGTACCACCAACGTATTTTGGGAACTGCCTTGTGGTGAATAGTGTTGTTATAGAAACAAAAAGCCTTTTGGGGAGAGAGGGGTTAGGTGTGGCTGTCAAAACCATCGTTGAAACTATAAAAGTATGAAGACCAATGGAGTTGTGAACGAGGTAGAGAAATCGAAATCACGTACAGGGTCCTCAGTTGCAAGTGTAAGTAGAAAATATTTTGTTGCAGGGTCGCCTCAGTTTGAGGCTTACAGCATTGATTTTGGGTGGGGAAGGCCAAGAAAGGAAGATGTAGTTTCCATTGATAGGACAAGCGGGATTCGTCTTATGGATAGTAGAAACGGGGACGGGATTCAGATTGGGTTGGTGATGCAGGAGCATCTTAAGCTTACTGCTTAGATTACTGCTTATTCACTATTACTGAAAGTTCTAGTCGTTTTAATATGTTTGTTGTTTACTGTCATGTACTTGTCGTTTGCTTGGCTTGTTGCCGTTTTGGTTATTATGTTTGTTGTTTACTGTCATGTACTTGTCGTTTGCTTGGCTTGTTGCCGTTTGGTTATTGGGCTTAATAGTCCATTTGTGTCGTTGCTGGGATAAATAATCTCAGTTGTTCCATTGATGGGAGGATTCAGAATTGATTAATAGATATTGATATTTCTCCAGCTTCTTCGTTTTCTTTACGAACTCTCTGGAACTTAGGAATTCCTGGTTCCATCTCTCTCGGATTTGTCCTTGCAGGAACATCCGACGGGCTCCTACGCCAGTTGGCTTTGAAGAAACATCATATGGAAGCTTTTGCTGCTTTGCTTGCTGAAGGTCTCGATTCATCTAGAGAATGAATATATATATATATATATGGATATCAATCTACACATATTCAGTCTGTCATTGTTCTCTTGTCCAATAATGGTTTTATCTATTGTGATCTATTGCAGTCGTGCCCTTTTTTCCCCCGTTATGCTTAATTAATCAAGTCCTTTTGCGCCGAAGTTAGTTTCCTTACTTGCTTAGTGAGTTTAGCTCCTTTCATATTAGTTTTCTCCATTTACAGATTAAAGAAGAAAAGAAGGGGGGGGGGGGGGGGGGGGGGGGGGGGCGGCGGCGGGGGAGGGGGGACAGAAGAAAAGAAGAAGAAGAAGAAGAAGAAGAAGAAGAAGACCCTATCGGTTTCTCTGATCTGATTAAAAATTGAAATAATTTTCTTCATGTTTTTATTTATATATTTCTTTTGAAGATTTTTGTTAAATTTAGGACAGTGTTAGACATACTAACTCAAATTATAGTTTTTGTATACCAATTTACATGGTGATGATGAGTTTTTATCTTTCGTTTATAAATGTAATCCTTTGAAATTTAGTTAACATATATGATAATAATTTAATGACTTACTAATAAAAAAATTACAACTCACATGTCACATAAATTAACACACAAAAATATGGGATTAAAACTAATATCCTAACTTTATTGGTGAATAACCAAATATCCTGACGTTATTCTATCTAATTAATCTCTGAATTTCTAGCAACTTCTGTTACTATTAAATTTCCTAACTAACATAAATCACACACGAGGCGAACAACGTCTTAGTCTTAAACGGTGCAATGCTCTCATAAATTACTCATGAAGGAGGGATGACCTCAATTGATACACGTTTCTATTACATGACGATTGCAAAATTCCTCTAAAAAGCTTGTCCTCCAATACAAGAAGTTATGATTGTCGAAAAAGAATGCTTCTATTTTTATTTTTTTTTAAGTACGACTTATTTGGAAGTATATTGAAAATCATTTTATTTTGAATACAAAATGAAAACGAAAATTTTCATAGGACACCCGTTAGATATTTTTTGAAATTTTAGTTGATCATGTCTCTCAAAAAGTTGAGTTGAGTATTAGTCAAAATTAAAATTTGTGTTTTAAGTGTATTTTTAAAAATATTTATTGGAGTACTTCAAAACAAAATATTTGTTGGAGAAATAATTAAGCCTAGAAAATGAAAATAGAAACGGTAAAACTTCATTTCATTTTCTCATTTCTTGAGGAAATATGAAAACGTTTTTTTTTTTTTCTTTTCTGATTTGGTGCAAAACAAAAACTATTTTAGAATATTGCTAAAAATAATTTTTATAAAAAACATGAAAATCTTTTAAAAAATAGACTGAACAGGGCTTTTTTTTTTTTTTTTTAATTGATAGGGAACAATCGATGGATGTGTTTTGAATCTCAGTATGAGTTATAAGACCTTAAAAAAAAGAATAAGAATAAGAAATCCACATATACTTTTTGAAAAAAATTAGAAAACCGCAAAGTGGATATTGATTATTGAAGAAGAAATTAGGGATTAGAGTAGGGATAACCATAGGGCAGAGGGACCAGGAAATGTTTTCCCATTCCCATCCTTGCTTAAATAGAAGAGGGGTCGGAGATGAGGATTTCCTGTTGGAGGGGCTTTCTCAATACCTACCCCGTTCCCTATTTAAAAAAAAAAAAAAAAATAAAGAGTAAATGCACCATAAATTTTAGTTCAAGACCAAAGATTTTATAAACAAATCAAATTCTAAGCATAAAACCATTAAAGATTATATCAAAGCATTACAAACTCTTAAAGCTAAATTTTATAAACACTTTAAGGTAAAAAAGCTTGAAACCCTAAAAAATAAAACACAAAATTCTCCTTTTTTATCTTTTACTCATAGTTTCAATCTTCATTTCATGGATCCATATACTTTGAAAAATAACTTTTATAATATATTATATATTTATAAATATGTGAAATATATAGGGACAAGTTGGGGTGGGTGCTGGGTGGAGAGTGTTTTCCTGTCTCCACCTCAGTAATCTTCGGGGATAAGATTTTATCCCCATACCCGTCTCCGCCCCCAAACTTTGTCTCAGTAATCTGTAGGAGTGAAGACCAGGTTGCAGATATATTTACCAAGTCCCTTAAATGGCCTACGTTTTAGAAGCTAAGAAAGTTGCTTGGAGTTTGCACTTTGGACAATCCAATTTGAGGGAGGGTACTACGGCGCTTACTCTTATTAAACTGATGCTATGTTTATTGGTTTAAGGGAGGGATTGTTGAATTAGTCAAAGTTGTTTTTTCATGTGTTCACTTAATTGTCTGTTGTGTTATCCTAGTTTTTAGGCATTTTGTTGAGTTTGTTTTATTGTTGCAGTAGTGGCAGGTTGTTGCCTAGTCTATAGGAGAAAGTGGTCAAGTTTGGTGTTAGTGGTCAAGTTTGTTCATTTTCGTCATTATTCACCTTTTCTTTTCTCTAAATACAACCTTAATAATATATTTATTGATGTAAAATTTCATTATTGTAATGTTTTTATTTTATTTTTTATGAGGAGAGTAAACGAATATGAATGAAAGGATTTGTACTATCTGACAAATCATCGTAGCAGAATATGAAAACCATATTCTTCCGTTAGCATTCCAAATAAGTCTCTCTCAATTTTTTCCCCTCCACACGCCTCTCTCTCTCTTCTCTCATGTCATCTCTCCTAGGTGAAGTCGGCGTCGGACGCGGCGACGGTGAGGGGAATGCCGTCGTTTGGGGTGTAGAGAATGATGGGTTTGGGGGAATCAGGAGGCCAAGTGAGGTTTCGGCGGCGAGAGGAGGAAGTGGAGGAGGGTTAGAGAGAGAGTGTGTTTGAGTTTAGGGAGAGTGGAGATTAAGAAAGTTGGTTTTGGTTGAGGGAGAGAATAGAAGAAGAGACGCCCCACGGAGGGAATTGAACACAAGGTGTCGCAGAAAGTTAAGTGAATCTGTGAAGGAAGCGACATGGGTGACCTCAAGTGTTTTGGCCATTGGGTGCTACACTTGTAAGTGATAGGGCAATAATTAAGAGGTCATATGTGTAATAACCCGAATTTTGATGACTCTAGATTTCCTTTAATGAGGAAAACTTAAGTCTAGATCATGTTAGAATGGAATATCGGTATAAGTTTGAGTTCTCGGTTAATTAGCTACGAGATTCAACGATGGATTACTTAGCCTAGTATAAGACATTTTAAGGAAAACGGCATGACAAAATTTCATGATTTCATGTTGGTCAAAGTTTGACCAAGAAAGTCAAAGTTACTAAAAAGTCAAAGGGTTGACCAAGAACAGTTAAAGGTATGACTGTAAAGCAATAGGATAAACAGTATGGAAAATATACTGCTAAAATTGTCTTTTTGGATAAAATAACAAGAATAAGCTATGAGACCACCCTAGGAAAATCAAGCACACTAAGTTGGATATCAAGGGTCAGATGGCTTTCAGAAATAAGAAGAAAATTTTACAGTCCATTTTTACGCAGATAAATTTGGACTGCAGTCAAGTATAACAGTACTAAATTATACTGTGTATTAGTAAACACAGTATTGGAAATATCTGTGTTAGCAAGAAATAGACTGTATTTTAAGAAAAAAGCCAAACAAGGCCTTATGATGATGTCACCCTATTTTGGAATTATGACATCATTTTGGAGAAAGAAAATGGTGGAAAGAAATAAAATTTGTTGCCACCTTGCACAATGATGGCCGGCCATGTGGAGGACTAAAGTGCAAAAATTTTGCCTTTTTGGGGCAAAGTGTAATTTTCAGAAAATAGTGATGTAAGCAAATGATGTCATCAAGATGATGTCATCATAATGAGGTAAGCAAGGAAACTTGGCCTCCAAGGAGTGAACAAGGGCCGGCCACCTAAGAGGGATCAATTTGCAAAGATTTTGTCTTTATGAGCAAAAAGTGTAATTTTGAAAAATATGATGATGTAAGCATGAGGTAAGCACATGATGTCATCATGATGAGGTAAGCAAAACTTGGGCACCAAGCAAGCCAATGACCGGCCAACACTTGTAGGGGTCAAAGTGCAAATATTTTTGCTTCAAGGACTAAAGTGCAATTTTGGAAAAGTAATTAAATCCAAATTCAAGGATTTTTTAGCAATTTTGAAAAGTTCAAAACCCCTATAAATAGCAGCAAAGGGGCGGATTTTTGAGGAGAAAAATAGCAAAATCTAGCCAAACTCTTGCAAAATCTTTCTCTCACCCTTTTTTCACCAAAACCGAACCTAGGGGGGGAGAAAAAAAAAAATGGTGGCCGGATTTCTTGGGTGGCCAGATCTGGGGGTGATGGCCGGACCTTGAGAGGGCTCAATTTAATTGGCCAAAATTTTTGGAACCCCAATTGGAGGGGAGGCCGGTTGTGTGGAGCCAAGGAAAAGGGAGAGAAAAATTGTTGGAATCAAGCTAGCAAGCCTTTGAATTGATCAAGGTATAAGTAATTAGTAAACCCTCTAACCTCTAAGTTTTTCATTTAAGTTTAGAACAAGATATTTATGTGGTTGTTTTTCATGAGGAATGGCCGAAAATTGGAACCCATTTGGGGGAGGAGAATCGGCTGCAATGGCAGCCAAGGGGAGTGAGGAAAAAGTTGGAATCCAAGCTTGTGAACCAACATCCAAGCTCTAGAGGTAAACCTTTGGCCCTAAACCTTTTTAATTTGAGCTTAAATTTGGGAAATTTAAGTGTATTTCCATGCTTGGGATGTAAGAGCATAAGCTCATTTTCTTATGCCATGCAATAAGTTTTGTGCTTGATTATGTGCTTGATTAGGGTGCTAAGGTCTCAATTATGGTTATGGTGCATGAGTTGCTAATTATGCTTGCATGATTATTAGGGTTTCATGCATGCACATAAGGTGTTTGATATATGTCCCCAATATGCCTAAGAAGTTATAGGTCATGCATGTTTATGTTTGAGCTAGATTAGAAGCTTGATTGATGAATGGTGATGCAAATCAAATGTTTTGCAAAACCTAGTTTGGTGCAAGAACACCCAAGGGTTTTGCCTTGAATGGATGAATGATTTACACTAGAAAACCGCTACATGTGTGTATTAGAGCTCCCGCGGTGGCTGGTTGAGCTAGATTCCACGTCTAGGACGTAAAACGAACTCTAAACCGAAAACTGCCAGTTCGGGTGCCAATTGGCCAGTTTCGGGAAAATTGAAATTTGAGGCCTTTAAAGGTCAAATTAGAGAAAACTTAAAACATGAAAGTTTCTCGGAACAGTTTTTCCTAGGGGGCACGCGGACGGATTTGCAAAATGAGGCTCCAATGGCCTCCGTTTTTACGAAAATCCGAGGCTGATCTGCCCAGACCTAGTCTACACGTCCAGTAAGTTTCAAATTAAAACTGACAAGAATCCAAGCAGAACTGGGTTTTTCTCAAAACATAAAGTTTTAGGATTTTTCGAGATCTAAAACTTTTATGAAGACAACTTTTTCAAATTCAATTCAGATCTTTAAACTGACACAGTTTTATAAAGACTGTGCAGGGAACAAGAGATTCCTGCACAGGATTTTCTAAAAACAGTTTGGAAAAAAATTGTATCTTTCTCCAAAACCACTGTTTTGATTATGGAAACTGTTCCAAAGGTAGCTTCCAGCCCTAAATGATTTTTACAAAGACCTATTTCAAGAATATGAATTTTTGTGAGTTAAGTAAAAGATTTTTGAAGTTAATTTACCCAAGTTTCCGAAGAAATGGAAACTAGATTTTTAAACTAAAGTTTAGTAAGTAAAGCGATTACGCATGGTAACCGGGAAGGATACCCGAGTTACTGGGTCAAGCCCAAGGCCCAAAGGTTGACCCAAAGAGGTTGACCATAGTTGACCGTAATTGACTTTGGTTGACCAAGAGTTTGACTACAATTAACCTTAAGGGTTAGTCAAGATAACCCTAAAGGATACCAAGATTAATAAATTGGGCTAAGATATAAGGTTAATTGAGGTAACCCAATAATTATGGACAAGAATAAAGCCCAAGGTTAGGAAGGTAACCTAACCCTAATGGTATGTATAAAGGTTTAGCACATGAGGGTATCCAACGTAACCTCTTAAAGATTAATCCATATTGGGTTGCTTTTAAAAATAATAGGGTTACTATTTGTAACCCAGTAAGACATCTAGTACCGGGGACATACAACTAGGATTATGTAGGCATGTTGGTTAGATCACCAACATTCCACAATATTAATTAGAACCTCACCTATGTCATTCAACAAGCAGGAGGGAACCTGCAGCTGTACTCAGAAAAGGAGCAGCACTACGCAGGACATAGCAAGAGAGTAAGTACAACTCCGCCTACAGCATAGGCCCTTTGTTGTTACTTGCCTAATGTGATGGTATGTTATGGCATGTGATGATATGTTATGGCGTGTAATGTTATGGTATGTTATGAATGAGGTTATGTTATGTTATATGTTGTAATATTGTGACATCATGAAGCATGTTCACTAATGTTAAACCACCTGGTAAGAACAAGACAAGTAAGATGTTGTGTTGTACCGACTTGCCACAAAGGCGGGTTTAAATGGTATGGTTAATGGTTTGAGTTGGATTGGATGGCTACCTAAACTACTCCATGTTAAACTTTGTGTTTCATGGTTTGAGTTAAAACGGACTGCCGCCTTCAACCATTCCTTGGCTATGTACCACGGTATGAGCACACATGATAAGTAAAGGAATAGAACTAAGCTAAGTTATGAATCCATATTTGATTTATAAGAGGTCATAATTGGTTCATGCATAATGATATATGTTTTTGCGTCGTGGATTGTAACAGTTTGTACTTGCTGAGCGAAAGCTCCCGTCTTACGTCTATGCTGTAGGTAAGTAACCTGCCCGCACTCTCTGATGCAATACTGTGGAGGCTGGTGCTCCTGCGGACTGTGAAATGTGCGGATGGACCACTGCCACGGATTTTGAAAAAAAAAATTATACTCTATAAATATGTGTGTACTGAAAAGGGTTTTTTTCATACTTTCATGATGTTTTAAGTATGAATGACAAAGTCTTATATATGTATGGCAAGCAAGTTGTCTCTTGTAGTACCAATCCGCATCTAAGTCGGGTTTGGTCTACAATTTGATTATGATGGCCTTCAAGGAGGGTTGAAAGTTCGGTACTCGAGTAAGTACCTATCAGTAAGTATGAGTTTGAGAATGAAGTTCAAGTTCAAAGTTTTAAAATATAGTTTTAAAAGAAAAAAAAAATTTCCCAAATTTTCCGCAAGTTTAAGTTAAGTATGTAAGTAAGGTGATGACCCGGCGTGGGCAGTCGGGACGTTACAGTTTGGTATCAGAGCAGAGTTCCTGCCATCCAGTTTCACAGTTCTGCTGCCAGCGCCACTGTTTTGTAAGTTTGTTTTCTATTTTGTTTTATAAGATTATTATAATGGCATGTATCTGGTGTTAAATTTGGGTCGGATTATTAAAGAGGACACGAGGCTCCGTTGGCATTCCGAGGAATGGAGGAGAAGTTATGCATCTTCAATAAGACTCAAGGAGTGGTTTGTACGACTATGGGACCCTCCATAGATTATGTCATGCAAGGACGTATCTTTCAGGATATGCTTGCCAGTCGAGCCGACGTCTAGTCAAGGAAGCTCGTGCAAGGAGCCTTGGCCAAGAGGATCTGAGAGGAGATTCCTAAATGGATTTCTTGACGACAGCAAGGATCGCCCATGTATTACCGCAATATCGAGATGTACTAGGATATGTACATGAGACGATACGTCAGCTATGTTGCAGCTGGGCATGCTTATTCGAGCGAGTTTATGGGCTTTTATTGCCAGTAAATTAGAGTCGCACGGTGGAAGCGTGATGGGTAAGCTAAGCTTACGATATGATGATGATCGCTGGAGTAGCAATAAGAAATGAGTAGGCTCTAAGATTAGATAGCCTATCGTCTCATTTTGGGTATAGTGATGATAAGGAATCCTTCCATTTAAGGAATTGGATTGAGATCATGGAAGTTAAGTTTCCTGATTGTGAAACTTTTGCCCCATAGGAGAAATATTGGACATGGGGAAAATTTTGAGGATGCCTTAGTTTGGGAATAGCAAATAAGCAATATGCTACCAACAACAATTATTAGGCTATGATTTTTTTTATGATAAGGATGATGATTATGAGATTTGATGATATGAAGTTAACAAGGTTAAGGTGATGGCACCAACCCTGAAGTCGACATATAATGAATGATTAAGGTCGACTGTAGACAACCATTTAAGTAATGGAAATTATGAGATGATGATTGGGAGTTTTAGATATCCCTTAGAACTATGATTATGCCTTTGAGCTTTAAAAGAAATGCTAAAGGCAAGAAGAACGTTCCTACAAGCTAACAAGAAGCTGGTTGATACAAGGATACCTTTCATTGCATCACCTTGAACAGTAATATGTTTTCAATAATACTATTTATTATTGATTTTCATGATTGAATTGGAAAAGATTCCAAAAAGTATCTTAAATATAAGAACATATTAAGATACATGAAAAGACAAGTAACAGTAAGGTGTCGTACCAACCTCCCGTGATCGTGGAGGCTACATGTTTCAGTTGTGATCTTGACCATCCGTGATCGTGAAGGGTCAAGACCAAGTTTATAAGACCTTTCGTAAAATCGCAAAGGCTTATAAAATTCCCAGAACTGTTAGGGACCTTGTAAACCCTAGCTTTGTCTGGAGACTGCGCGCATTTGGTACGTACACTATGGGCCCACATGTTAAGACAAGATAATAAGACACAAAATGCTTTTCAAATATGAAAAAGCTATGTGATATGATATGTTTTTTTTAAAGTATGGAAAAGTTATATATATGCTTTTCAACATGGCAAGTTATATGATATACTTGCTCAGTTTTTCATGTAATAGTTCTTGTGATGCAGTATGAAAGGAAAGTATGATGGTATGAAATGAAAGCATGAGAGTATGAGGAATGAATTATGATGGTGTAGAAGAAGATTATGGTTCTATATAAAAGACATGATCTCATTAGGATATTAAAATGGGAACATGAACAAGTTATTCAATCCATAATAACCTGTTATGGATTGATAGTGGGTTTGAAGAAAAGCCACTCAGGATTATTCAAATTTTCGAGGACGAAAATCTTTTAAGGAGGGTAGGATGTAATAACCCGAATTTTGATGACTCTAGATTTCCTTTAAATGAAGAAAACTTAAGTCTAGATCATGTTGGAATGGAATATCGGTATAAGTTTGAGTTCTCGGTTAATTAGCTACGAGATTCAACGATGGATTACTTAGCCTAGTATAAGGCATTTTAAGGAAAACGGCATGACAAAATTTCATGATTTTATGTTGGTCAAAGTTTGACCAATAAAGTCAAAGTTGACTAAAAAGTCAAAGGGTTGATCAAGAACAGTCAAAGGTATGACTGTACAGCAATAGGATAAACAGTATGGGAAATATACTGCTAAAATTGTCTTTTTGGACAAAATAACAAGAATAAGCTATGAGACCACCATAGGAAAATCAAGCACACTAAGTTGGATATCAAGGGTCAGATGGCTTTCAGAAATAAGAAGAAAATTTTTTACAGTCCATTTTTACGCAGATAAATTTTGAACTGCAGTCAAGTATAACAGTACTAAATTATACTGTGTATTAGTAAACACAGTATTGGAAATATCTGTGTTAGCAAGAAAATAGACTGTATTTTAAGGAAAAAGCCAAACAAGGCCTTATGATGATGTCACCCTATTTTGGAATTATGACATCATTTTGGAGAAAGAAAAATGGTGGAAAGAAATAAAAATTTGTTGCCACCTTGCACAATGATGGCCGGCCATGTGGAGGACTAAAGTGCAAAAATTTTGCCTTTTTGGGGCAAAAGTGTAATTTTTAGAAAATAGTGATGTAAGCAAATGATGTCATCAAGATGATGTCATCATAATGAGGTAAGCAAGGAAACTTGGCCTCCAAGGAGTGAACAAGGGCCGGCCACCTAAGAGGGATCAATTTGCAAAGATTTTGTCTTTATAAGCAAAAAGTGTAATTTTGAAAAATTTGATGATGTAAGCATGAGGTAAGCACATGATGTCATCATGATGAGGTAAGCAAAACTTGGGCACCAAGCAAGCCAATGACCGGCCAACACTTGTAGGGGTCAAAGTGCAAATATTTTTACTTCAAGGACTAAAGTGCAATTTTGGAAAAGTAATTAAATCCAAATTCAAGGATTTTTTAGCAATTTTGAAAAGTTCAAAACCCCTATAAATAGCAGCAAAGGGGCGGATTTTTTGAGGGAGAAAAATAGCAAAATCTAGCCAAACTCTTGCAAAATCTTTCCTCACCCTTTTTTCACCAAAACCGAACCTAGGGGGGGAGAAAAAAAAATGGTGGCCGGATTTCTTGGGTGGCCAGATCTGGGGGTGATGGCCAGACCTTGAGAGGGCTCAATTTAATTGGCCAAAATTTTTGGAACCCCAATTGGAGGGGAGGCCGGTTGTGTGGAGCCAAGGAAAAGGGAGAGAAAAATTGTTGGAATCAAGCTAGCAAGCCTTTGAATTGATCAAGGTATAAGTAATTAGTAAACCCTCTAACCTCTAAGTTTTTCATTTAAGTTTAGAACAAGATATTTATGTGGTTATTTTTCATGAGGAATGGCCGAAAATTGGAACCCATTTGGGGGAGGAGAATCGGCTGCAATGGCAGCCAAGGGGAAGTGAGGAAAAAGTTGGAATCCAAGCTTGTGAACCAACATCCAAGCTCTAGAGGTAAACCTTTGGCCCTAAACCTTTTTAATTTGAGCTTAAATTTGGGAAATTTAAGTGTATTTCCATGCTTGGGATGTAAGAGCATAAGCTCATTTTCTTATGCCATGCAATTAATTTTGTGCTTGATTATGTGCTTGATTAGGGTGCTAAGATCTCAATTATGGTTATGGTGCATGAGTTGCTAATTATGCTTGCATGATTATTAGGGTTTCATGCATGCACATAAGGTGTTTGATATATGTCCCCAATATGCCTAAGAAGTTATAGGTCATGCATGTTTATGTTTGAGCTAGATTAGAAGCTTGATTGATGAATGGTGATGCAAATCAAATGTTTTGCAAAACCTAGTTTGGTGCAAGAACACCCAAGGGTTTTGCCTTGAATGGATGAATGATTTACACTAGAAAACCGCTACATGTGTGTATTAGAGCTCCCGCGGTGGCTGGTTGAGCTAGATTCCACGTCTAGGACGTAAAACGAACTCCTAAACCGAAAACTGCCAGTTCGGGTGCCAATTGGCCAGTTTCGGGAAAATTGAAATTTGAGGCCTTTAAAGGTCAAATTAGAGAAAACTTAAACATGAAAGTTTCTCGGAACAGTTTTTCCTAGGGGGCTACGAGGACGGATTTGCAAATGAGGCTCCAATGGCCTCCGTTTTTACGAAAATCCGAGGCTGATCTGCCCAGACCTAGTCTACACGTCCAGTAAGTTTCAAATTAAAACTGACAAGAATCCAAGAAGAACTGGGTTTTTCTCAAAACATAAAAGTTTTAGGATTTTTCGAGATCTAAAACTTTTATGAAGACAACTTTTTCAAATTCAATTCAGATCTTTAAACTGACACAGTTTTATAAAGACTGTGCAGGGAACAAGAGATTCCTGCACAGGATTTTCTAAAAACAGTTTGGAAAAAAATTGTATCTTTCTCCAAAACCACTGTTTTGATTATGGAAACTGTTCCAAAGGTAGCTTCCAGCCCTAAATGATTTTTACAAAGACCTATTTCAAGAATATGAATTTTTGTGAGTTAAGTAAAAGATTTTTGAAGTTAATTTACCCAAGTTTCCGAAGAAATGGAAACTAGATTTTTAAACTAAAGTTTAGTAAGTAAAGCGATTACGCATGGTAACCGGGAAGGATACCCGAGTTACTGGGTCAAGCCCAAGGCCCAAAGGTTGACCCAAAGAGGGTTGACCATAGTTGACCGTAATTGACTTTGGTTGACCAAGAGTTTGACTACAATTAACCTTAAGGGTTAGTCAAGATAACCCTAAAGGATACCAAGATTAATAAATTGGGCTAAGATATAAGGTTAATTGAGGTAACCCAATAATTATGGACAAGAATAAAGCCCAAGGTTAGGAGGGTAACCTAACCCTAATGGTATGTATAAAGGTTTAGCACATGAGGGTATCCAACGTAACCTCTTAAAGATTAATCCATATTGGGTTGCTTTTAAAAATAATAGGGTTACTATTTGTAACCCAGTAAGACATCTAGTACCGGGGACATACAACTAGGATTATGTAGGCATGTGGTTAGATCACCAACATTCCACAATATTAATTAGAACCTCACCTATGTCATTCAACAAGCAGGAGGGAACCTGCAGCTGTACTCAGAAAAGGAGCAGCACTACGCAGGACATAGCAAGAGAGGTAAGTACAACTCCGCCTACAGCATAGGCCCTTTGTTGTTACTTGCCTAATGTGATGGTATGTTATGGCATGTGATGATATGTTATGGCGTGTAATGTTATGGTATGTTATGAATGAGGTTATATTATGTTATATGTTGTAATATTGTGACATCATGAAGCATGTTCACTAATGTTAAACCACCTGGTAAGAACAAGACAAGTAAGATGTTGTGTTGTACCGACTTGCCACAAAAGCGGGTTTAAATGGTATGGTTAATGGTTTGAGTTGGATTGGATGGCTACCTAAACTACTCCATGTTAAACTTTGTGTTTCATGGTTTGAGTTAAAATGAACTGCCGCCTTCAACCATTCCTTGGCTATGTACCACGGTATGAGCACACATGATAAGTAAAGGAATAGAACTAAGCTAAGTTATGAATCCATATTTGATTTATAAGAGGTCATAATTGGTTCATGCATAATGATATATGTTTTGCGTCGCGGATGTAACAGTTGTACTTGCTGAGCGAAAGCTCACGTCTTACGTCTATGCTGTAGGTAAGCAACCTGCCAGCAATCTCTGATGCAATACTGTGGAAGGCTGGTGCTGCGGACTGTGAAATGTGGGATGGACACTGCCACGGATTTTGAAAAAAAAAATATACTCTATAAAATATGTTGTAATGAAAAAGGGTTTTCATACTTTCATGATGTTTTAAGTATGAATGACAAAGTTTATATATGTATGGCAAGCAAGTTGTCTCTTGTGGTACCAATCCGCATTAAGTCGGGTTTGGTCTACAATTTGATTATGATGGCCTTCAAGGAGGGTTTGAAAGTTCGGTACTCGAGTAAGTACCTATCAGTAAGTATGAGTTTGAGAATGAAGTTCAAGTTCAAAGTTTTAAAATATAGTTTAAAAGAAAAAAAAAATTTCCCAAATTTTCCGCAAGTTTAAGTTAAGTATGTAAGTAAGGTGATGACCCGGCGTGGGAAGTCGGGGCGTTACAATATGAATAGAGACATACATCTATAATCTATAAATTATATACAAAAGAAAAATATGAACAGAGACCATTGATAAATGCACAAAAATACATTTTTATTCATATAATTTATTAGATAATTCACGTTTTAATTGAGAATTTTCATAATATTAATTCATATTATTTTACTTTAGAAATATTTATTATTTTATTTATTTTGATTCTTTCCCCTTCCTCTTTTCCCTCTCTTCTCTTTTTTTTCTTTCATTTCTTCCGCGCGCAGCCAGCTGCTCCATCACGTGCACCAGCTCAAGCCCATGAATCCAGCCCAGGCCCCCGTAACTCCAGATGCCAGCTCCAGCTCCAGCCCAGCCCGCGTGAGAGCTGCCAGCCCAGGCGCACCCCAGTAGATCTCTCGCCTCTGTTCGCGTGAAATAAGCCCCAAATGTGAGCTGTGGGCCAACTCCAAGCCACACAAATCTTGGCCATGATCCTCGCCCATAACCCCAGCTCCTTGACCGGTTAATTGTCTTGCGTGTATCAGGCCAATAGCCAATCCTTTGAGGCTGATTTTGTGGGCCGAAATCTCTCCATCACCATTGGACATTGGAGCCTATAAAAGCAAGCCTTTGCAGCAAGCTTGGTGGGTTTTTGTTTTTTTTTTTGGAATCACCATTTTGCTGGCTGAGTTTGGAGTGTGATTTTATTCTCCTTGCATTTTCATCTCATGTTTTCTTGTTAGAATTTTGTGAGATGAGTTGCAAGTTAGGCTAGAGTTCTTGGGTGAGACTAGAGATGATCCTATATGTGTAGTGAACTTATTTGAATTTCGATTCTCCAATGGTTTGTAATGTTCATACATTTGAGTAAATAATTTTTCTTTTATCTTATTTTTTTCTCATATCAATATATTTTGTTGTTAACTTTTATATAAATTTAGTCAAGCTCTTTTTATGTAATTGTTGCACGATATGGTATATTGATAGCATTATTTTATAAGTAGTCTTTTACTGCAATATTGCTTATAGTATATTGTTGCTTTTAGATTTCTTATAAGATAATTTTTGCTAGTTCGTCACGTAAGAATTTTATTTACTCAAATAAATTTTAATTCACAAGTTTCTCAAATCTTTATTTTCCGATTGATTGTTTGGGATGTGAAACTTTCAATTGAGTTATTTTATGAATCAAAATCCAAATAGGTAAACGAAACATATAGGGGATTCTCGATGTCTTACCACTTTTGATTATTGAATTTTTCTTCATTTTAAATTACATTGTCTTTAAATTTGTTTTAAAATCACAAAAATATTTCTTCCTTTCCTTTATTCGATTACTTATTTCTCTGATGCTCTTGTTCTGCTAATCTTTTCTTGTTTATTTTTATCACCTCCTCGTGGGATCGACCGTCCTAATTGTGCTACAATCGACCGCTTGTTTTTGTACACGTTTGGGCGTAATCAACCATTCATCTCTAATCTATGCAATATATACCAAAAAAAAAAATATATATATATATATATATATATATATGCACACACACGTGCATACACACACACACGAAAGAAAAAATGCAAGTAAATGTAACTGAGGATATGAATGTTAGTTACCTAAGATAACGAGATTAATGAGGCAATTACTGTTGAAGTACGGAGTGGAAATGTGTAATGCATTGACTAAAAATTATTAGAACCACCGAGCGTGATGATTTAACGGTAATGGTTTATCGTAATAGTTCAGTGATCAATTATTCAAGTGCTTAATAATTTATTTATGGGTCTTAAATGTAAAAGTTTATTTCATGTCAGTTTAAATATTCGATAGAGAATGCCTGTGATCACACACCCCACATATTTGTTAGCACATTCCGTGAGGCTAAAGTGATACGCTAGTCATCGAGAGTAATACCGCTTAAAGAACCTTGAATAAACATTCATGTACTTATAAAAAAGACCCTTTAGCAAACCAAAAAAAAAAAACTAATACTAACACTAACAAATGAGTTATTAATCTAAAATTATTTGGGACATGCATTTCACTAAAAAATACTAGAAAAAGTGAGTAATATCTTTAGCAATATACATATATAGAATGGATAGTACTTATAAAGTAAGGCATAATACTCAAATTGTTAGGCTTCGATATCAAAATTTTGGCCGACTTAGCAAAACTAGAACAAAAAAATTAAGAAAATATGCTTTTATTATTATTATTATTATTATTATTATTTCTTTTTAGAAATGAGCACTGACATATATATATATATATATATATATATATAACCAGTCATATTTGGGCTCTGATACTATGTCATGCGTTTGAGTTTGTTGAGCTCTGATATGATTTGAGAATTAAGGAGACGAAGAGAAATTTTAAACTTACAAAAAATTAAGCTTTCATCTTAAAAGATCAACATGTTAAGTAAATTGGCATAATTTCCTTATATGTCTATTATTGTCATTGTACCTTTGGAGTCAGAATTCTTTTTACCCTTAACAAATAATAATAAATGTGTTTATTGAATTTTTTATATTTAAGTTATATTGTTTTGAATTTTTTGTGTGTTACATTTCTGGCATTCAAATAAAATTTTTCCATACATAAATGTGTAGGGACATCAAATAACAGTGGTTTTGGTCACGTGGCCCGGACATGTAGAAAAATTATATATATATATATATATATATATATATAAGAATAGTAGTGTTGAGGGTATCGACTTTAATCTCAATTTTTTGAGTACCAATTCATTTGTTATACGGTAAATACAATCAATCACTAGTAAAAATTATGGATTACACGACGGTTACCCAACCGTCGTGTAATCCAGTGTCGTGGAAGATAACACGACGGTTATTGAACCGTCATGGTATCTCAATGTTACACAATGGTTGAAAATCGTCGTCTAAACAAGGTACACCGTAGTGGATACAAGTAATATAGAGACATTACACGACGGTACTCGGGCGAACCTTCGTGTAATGCGGACATTACACGACGGTTCTTGGCCGAACCGTCGTGAAATGCGGACATTACACGACGGTTCATGGCCGAACCGTCGTGTAATGCGGATATAACATGTCTCTTTTATTAAAAAAAAATTATGGTTTTTTGGTGATTTCTTACGACTGGCCTAACTTATATGTTATCCAATACACGATCCAAGATTACTTAAATGATCAAAGTAAAATTACATATCAATTTTTACATTACAAGTTCACATATCATAATTAATGAATTGCATTATATGGCTAGCCCATTCTCCCCTAATCAAATCTAAATCCTCAGAAGTAAAAAATTCTTTACTTTCAAGTACATCAATTCCATTCAACACTATGTCCCCCATAAAACCTAAAATAAAATAACCATATTCAATACTTCCCTCTTGGAGAGGACAAGGACGCTTCGAGATTTTTGTTTTACAGTCTCGTCTCCTTCTTCTAATCCCTTCTCAGATCATAATCTTCTAATCCGTTAGGGCCCTAGCAAATTGATAAAGTTCAAACTAATTAAGATGTATATAATTAAGATTAAATAAAAGAAAAACTCATTCAGGCATTTCATCGAGTATGTTGTGGGCACAAAACATTTATGTTGAAAAATGTGTGTAAAGTGCCAAAACCAATCATCTACAAAGAGCAATGTTAAAAACAAAAAAATTCATGTTCAAAAATAGATCTTTAATGGAAAACAACAATACAAGAGAGCAAATGTGTTTTAGTTTATATACGAAGTCACCTTGCTTTTCTTTGAAAAAGAATATGCACGGCCACACGAAGAGGGAGGCAACTTCGGCAACGGCGGCTTGACCGGATTCTAAAAGAGTGGTGGCAGCGGGTTGGTGAAGGATGTGGATACTTGAGAAATGTAGAGAGTGTGAAGAGAGAACTTAAGAAATTCGTGCGGAGATGAAGAGAAACGAGGAGGAAATTGTATTTAAGTTATGGGTTTTGGCGCGCGGATTTCAAAAAATTAAATTTGAAAATTTTTAAAATTTTTAGAAGATTACACGACGGTCCCAGGGGACCGTCGTGTAATGTCCCCCCCGAGGGGCGGATTACACGACGGTCCCAAGGAACCGTCGTGTAAAGTGGACTTTGCACGAACTTTACATGACGGTTCCAAGGAACCATCGTGTAATTTATCTTTTGTAGTAGTGAATTGATCTGACAATAATTGAAATACTTGTTAATAAAAAGAAGTCAACTCATATAATACAAATATTGGTATTCAAAAATTAGAATTAGAGTTGGTGTTCGTAGCATTTTTCATAAAAATAAATAAAGCATATAATAATAACAACAACAACTTGGAGCTCACTAAGTAATGGCAATAAAAATTGAAAATGAGACACCACTATTTTATGCCATTTCTGTATTATATATTACATATTGTACCATACTACTTACCTGCATGTTAGATTTTTTTAATGCAATATTTGATGACAGATGAGCATGGAATCGTCAATTAAACTAATTATTTTATGCTAATCAGTCGTAATCTTCTATCAACTACCGATAGTTACAAGCAATAATCCAAAAAATCCATCCTCATACGATATCAAAACAACGATCTCTCTTGTCCTGTTAAATTTTGTAATTATTTGTTTCCCTTTCATAGTTCCAACTAGTAGTACCTACTACTCTTATATTAAGCTTGTTATAAAGGAATTTAGAAGCAAACTATTAGAAGTGAAACTTGTCAAGGAAAAAAATAGCTAATAGAGTGAAATTTCTCTTCAAAGAAAAATTATGTCACATCTGGACTCGGTGAAAGTAGTCGAGGTTTGCCGGTTGTCTCCGGCACCGGACTTTCCGGAATCGGCATCCGCCACGCCAAAATCTCTTCCTCTCACTTTCTTTGACATTCTCTGGCTAAGGCTCCCGCCAGTCCAACGCCTTTTCTTTTACGAAATCTCTTCCTCTAAAACCTCAATATTCTTCAATTTCATCCTTCCAAAACTCAAAACCTCACTCTCTCTCACCCTCCACCACTACCTCCCTCTCGCCGGAACCCTAACCTGGCCTCAAAACTCCCACAAACCCTCGATCGAGTACACCGACGGCGACGGAGTTTTGCTGACGATAGCCGAGTCCGACATGGACTTTCACCACCTCTCCGGCGATGACTACTTCCGCCAAGCTTCAGATTGCCATCCTCTTATACCCCACTTGAATGTCTCCCATGAAAGAGCAGAAGTGATAGCACTACAAGTCACTCTATTTCCCAACTCTGGCTTCTCCATCGCAATCGCCGCCCACCACGCTGTTCTCGACGGCAAAACTTCGACGTCTTTCATGAAATCTTGGGCTCATATATGTCGATCACTCGGCGGAGCAGAGTCAATCATTTCTCTGCCGTCTCTTCCAGAGCAAATTAGGCCTTTCTACGATAGAACAGTCGTCGAAGACCCGACCGGGCTAGGGCTAGAAACTATCTACGTCAACGAGTGGCTAAAAGAAAACGGACCAAACAACAGAAGCCTACTGACATGGGAGATCGATCTTCCGCCGGGGCTGGTTCGAGGCACGTTCGAATTAACTCGAGAGAACATAGAGAAATTGAGGAAATCTGCCGTGAACAAGAGAAATTGTCAAGGACTAATACTCCATGTCTCAACATTTTCTGTCACTTGCAGCTACACTTGGGTTTGTTTAGTGAAGGCGTTGGGAATAAGAGAAGGAAAGACACATCTTGGTTTCAACGTCGACTGTAGGACTCGCTTGACGCCGGAAATTCCCGCGACGTACTTCGGCAACTGCGTAAGCGGCCGGGGAGTGTTGGTAGAGGCGGAAGGTCTTTGGGGAGAAGATGGAGTGAACTTGGCCTTGGGGGCGTTAAGTAATGTTATAAAGAGTTTGGATATTGAAAAAGGAGTTTTGAAAGGGGCAGAGAATTTGGCTTCAATTATTATAGGTGGAAAAGCTAAAAAAGAGCCAAATAGTAAAGTTAGAGGAGTTAGTTTTGGTGGGTCGCCAAGGTTTGAAGTTTATGAGACTGACTTCGGATGGGGAAAGCCAAGGAAAGTGGAGATGACTTCTATCGACAGGACAGGAGCGGTTTGTCTTTCGGATACCAAAAATGGCGATGGAGGAGTAGAGATCGGTTTGGTTTTGAGGCTCAAGGAAATGGAAGCTTTTGCTTCTCAATTTGTCAAAGGCCCTGACAACCTTTGAAGCGATTTTATACTATTTATATTTCTGTTTTATCTTGTTATGGTGTCATGTTTGTACACCACTACACCTCTGTGTTTATAATTATTATGTAATCTGTGTAAGTGCTTTTAGCACTTTAATGATCTTCAGAAACCAAAAGGAGATGTCCTTAAAAAATAAAGTAAAAGATTCAAAACAATAATAATTATTGGTTCCATTTTTGTCGTTTGATAAGTCATACGTTTGTTGTTTTCTGCGTAAACGAACTTTAATGAGTAATTGTCTAACATGGGTTTGTGACCAGTTCGGTCCTTCAAGCATGGTTTTCTCATTGTCGTTTTTATTTCATTTTATTTTAATTTTCAGGTGATTATTTTTAATTCCATATTAATATTGTTCAACCGTTATATCATTCTTTGATTTTATTTATTTATTTATTTTTTTTAACGTTCTGGAACGCAGGCCGAAAGGAAAAAATGAGCCGATTCGAGCTACTCATCTAAAGAATGTGGGCCATTTGGGCCGGACTTGATAAAAAAACGTTGGCCCAACCCAGCTCTGTAACCCGTGGGTCACAGGCCGAGTCAGGTCAACCTGTGTATTCGGAGAGAAATTAAGTAATTTTATATAGAGAAAATTAGGGGAAAGGCCATTTTTAGACACCTTCTTGTAATTTTACCTGCCTTAAGTAGATTATTTGTAATTTTGCCCTGCTAGATTTTTTAAATAAAAAATATCTTAAATTATAAGGTGAATTTTCCATTTTGCCCCTACACATATTTTTGGTGCTCCTTTATGTTCTTTTTTCTTTTGTTTTGTTTTTTATGTCTCTCTCTCTCTTTCCATGCAGATATCTCTCTCACTCTCTTCCTTTAGTTTTTCTCTCTCATCTGTTCACATCCAAAGTCCGGCGACCGGTGAGCTTTCGCTGTCACTCTCCAGCGATACCTCCCACACTAGTTTCCTTAGAAGGCTTCGATCTACAAAACCTCGCAACCGGCGATTTGAATTGCGGCCGGCATTTCGACCAGGTGCCATCGAAGTTCACAATCTTGTATCACTTGTTCTTCCTCATCGAACTCCAGGTGATCTCGGATGAATCAGAGGTTGTAACTGACAATAGGGGTTGGCTGCGGTCCTTCTAGTCGGAGATTCGTCACGCGATCTCCGGCGGCACTTCGGAAAGTGGATCTTGAGGAAGAAACGGTCCTACCTCGCCACTGTAGATATGAGGAAGTCAATCTTCCTATAGTTCATTTATTCGCCGGCAAGGAGATCCTGGAGTTGCTCGCCGGAGTCGCCGCCTTTCTCCTCACACAATGTGAGGTTTGGATGGTCTGATCTTCTTCTCTAAGCGGTGGATCTGGAGATTTAGTGTTTCGGTGGAAGCTGCCGTTCGATATAGATTTCCATCCCTCCGACAACCTCCTTTTTGATGCTCTCATCAATGGCGACTTTCTTCTGTGTCCTCCTTCGTCGCCTCCTTCTCCTCTCTCTCTCTCTCTATTTCTCTTTTTTTTTTCTTTTAAATATATATTTATGTAAGAGAGCCACTCATGGCTGTTAAGATGGATCTGCTCATGTAAACACCAGAAAGAATCTATGGATGGTTTATTGAAGCACGTTTGTTGCAGTTTGCGGCTCCTATGAATTTGGAACTTGTGTAAGTTCTTAGTACATCTCTTCTCAACCGCTCTTTTAATTTGAACAAGTTCGTGAATTGTGTTTGCACTTTCCTTGTTCTAAGGATTTTTGTTTGTGTAACAGGTGGGTTATTACATGATCAGTCTGCTAATCAGAGAATCTCAATTTATCAGACACTAATCTAATTTAGAGAGATACTCTCGTAGATTATAGAGCTTTCTGTGATTTGAATTCATTTTTGTCTTGTTAGCTGCTGAATTGGATTTACTGTTTTAATGTCTGCTTCATTCAATTTTGTTTTCTTATTTCTTTGCTTTTTACCGCTGGTGTACTTCTTATTCAAAGGCTAGCAGATTAATGAAGCTATGTAGTAGAACACTTTCTATCCTTTTAGTAATTTGTTCGTCTGTACATTTTCTCACTCACGTAAAAATGCCTTTCTCTCTCCTCATTTGCAGGACTTGGTTCAAGATTTTGATAAAGCCTCCTAAAAACTTTGTTTGATGGCTGAGTTTTTGGTATTTTGTTTGATTATTTTCCTTACTATTGGTGTAATTTTGTAGTGGAATATCAAAAACATTTTAGTATAATTGAAAGAGCATTCTAATATAATTCAAAAAGTATTATAGTATAATTTAAAAAGCCTTTCAGGATAATTCAAAAAGCATTATAGTAAAATTCAAAAAACATTTTAGTAGAATTCAAAGAGCATTATAGGATAATTCAAATATCATTCTAGGAAAATTCAAAGAGCATTCTAATATAATTTGTTTTGGATTCTAGGATTCCGATATAATCCATTTTGCATTCTATCAGAGTCCATTATAGATTATCGGATTTTGATATAATCCTTTTTAGCTATCAAAATCTATTTTGCATTCTATCAGAATCTGTTTTGATAGCTAAAAACTGAGCCATTATGATAGAATCTATTTTGCATTCTAGGATTCTATTTTGCATTTTATCAGAATCCGTTTTAATAACTAAAATCTATTTTATATTCTATCAGAATCCGTTATGATATCTGAGTCCATTTTGCATTATGATAAAATCCTTTTCGCATTCTATTAGAATGCAAAATTTTGATGACCAGCCTGAAACTGGCGACCGACATCGATGCCGGTGGCCGAAGCCTGATACATCCAGTCACCTATATTGAAATGTGAAAAAAAAAAAAAAATCAACAATCGGCCGGCGATTGGAGATCAGCGATCGGAGACCAACTGACTACAGTAGACCGGTCGACAATCAATGACCTGTCGGCGGCAAGTGGCCTGTGACCAACCGGCGAATAGAGTCGGAGATATATCAAAACTATTCCAATAAATACAAAAGAAAGAAAATAAAGAGATATGAGTATTTTTATCTATTAATTAATTTTTTTTCATTTAATTATTTAATTAAATATTATAAAATAATAAAATTATCAATTTTACTCTTATAAAAAAATAAAATTATAAAAAGATACTAAATTTAGAGTTTTCTTGCAAATCAATGAAAGTGCTCAGATGTTACGGTCGGGCCACTCTAATTCGAGTGTTTATGCAGGCAAGCACACAGTCCAAAAAGGCAGGTCACGGGCTGACGCATCTAGTTAGCTCCATATTTACAGCTTTTCCTCTGGTTATGGCAATATGGTAACCTATTCTTTCTTTCCCTCTCTTTCTTTTCTTTTCTTTTTTCTTTTTTTTTCAATCTTAATTTTCGGTATTTCTTCTTTTTTTATTATTTCCATCTGAGTCTTTTTTTTTTTTATCCTTTTTTTTTTTTTTGGCTTCTTGGCCTAACTTAATTTTTTTTTCATTTTGGTGGCCCCTTTTCTTTTTTTTCTTTTTTTTTCTTTTTTTCCATCTTTTCGTCTCCACTCCTCCTTTGGTAAGGTAATAGTTTTTTCTTGATCTTTTTTTTTTTTTTTGGCTTTCTTTCATCTCTTTTCTTTTATTATAATTGTTATTTTTTTGCCTCCATTAAAGTTATTTTTCTCAAATGTATCTCTGTCTAACCTTTTTTTCCTGCAACTCTTTCAACTACTATTTTCATATAATATCTTATAATTAATTTGCTAAATGTTTGACCAAAATTTTCAATTGTGTATGCATGGCACTAATATGTGTGTGTCTATATATGTGTGTGTGTGTGTGTGTGTGTGTGTGTATAGCCATTGTCGTTTTAATTTGCAACTATTTTTATGTTTTTCTCCTTTAGATCATGTTATGTTATCAGACCTTTTTATTTATTTATTTTTTGTTGCTGAGCACTCTCTAATCAGTGAAGGGGTCAGTATTTTTTTTTAATATGAAATATTGTAGGGGGGAAAAAACTTTGCAAATTAGTAAATGGAAAAATAGTTATATGTTTCTTATAAAATAAAAGCACAACTACATATTCTAATTATTAAGATGTATGCCTACAGATATAACTCTTCTTATAGAACAGACACAACTAAAATTTAGGTGTCAACCCATATCGCTTTCCAATATTATTTTTATGTTGATGTTATTACTATATTGAAGAATATAATCTTAAAAAAAAATACACCTTGCGTTTTGGTGTTCGAGTTGAGTATGAAATAAAATAGAATTTTTATATTGAAATTGGTTAACTTTTCAAAAACTATTCATAATTTTTGTTGATTTTTTCAAAAAAAAAAAAATTTAAAAAAACAACCATAAAATGCATTTTTATTTAAAATGAACTCGAACACAAAACGAAAGCTTATATAGCTTCGCCACTCTCAGTTATCTGTAGCATGGGATACTTTCAAAGTACCATATTCTCTCACCATATTAGCATGGTACAATCCCGAGTTCCATATTCTTAATTATAGAAACTATTATTAGATTATCTATATTATATTAATAAAATAAAGTTAATACATAATTACCAACATAGAATAAAAAATATAAATAAAGAAATCAGCAAGTTTTTTTATTTCCTAACAATTCAAAAGAAAAAAAAAATAAATATGTTGTTGAACTTCTAAAGAAAAATTAATTTTAACATCTCATGGTTAATCCTTTTATGTGATTATACATAAATATCTAGGTCAAGTATTGATGTATGCAATTTACTTTACATAGTTATTATATCATTTACAAGATAGACTCTCTAATTCTTACTTCATTTTTGTCTTTGTTTTGAGAGTGAATTTTATTCAAGCTTAAAATAATCATGTAAAAAATTTCAAAAAAAAAATCATGTAAAATATATATAATATTGTTTAATTGAAGTTCAAATTTTTTTTTTTTTCATATTATGTTACTTCGAATCCTTTTTATTTCATACGTTTTCTGTTTGAATTAACAATAAAAGATCCATTTCTCATTTGAGACTGAAAAACTAAAGCATAAAGGTGCCGTAGGCACCCACCATGACTAGTATGTGTGTGTGTGTGTGTGTGTGTGTGCGTGCGTGCCTCGTGTTTATTGATGGTCAAAGTCGTAGATAGTACGCATCTCAACACAATTGACAAATCCAAATATGTGAACATATATATTTTTAAAAAGATAATAGTTAAATAATGAAATAAAACAGGGAATTCTCAATATAAAAGGTTTTTTTTTTTTTTTTTTGGATAAGAATTGTCTTTAACTATTAAAAAAGTAATTAGTTATCGGACTGTTAAGTGGCTCCCCACGCCAATATTTGTTTATTCACTTATTTATTATTTTATAAATTAAGGCTAAAGTACCAGGTTGGTAGAGAAACCTAATATATTGGAGTTGATAATCGTTATTCATAAATTGGAGATGTATCTTGATCCGCGCATCAAGAGACGGCAGATATATATATGGTTGTGATTTTCCTCTTGGAAGATCCGATGGTGATTTTCTATGTTATGTCTTTTTTATATGGTAAAACAAAAACAAAACTAAATGGTATTCTCCTGTGCCTGATTAATTTTTGGCTTCATCGAAATAAATTGTATCCCTCTTCTTGATCATTTGTTTTGAGCTTTTAGCTAATAATAATGATGATAATCTTAACTATAATAGAAGAGTAGAAATGCTCTTTACTGCTCCTTTTTCGTCGTAAAAAACGTAGATTTTTTATGCGTTTTGGGAGATTTTGAAAATCGTGAACTTTTCCCCCTTTTTTTTTTCCCTTAATCTTAACAGCTTTTTTCCTCCCTTTTTGTCTCTTTCTCTGTCCTTTGTTAGTACTTTTTTTATTTTTTCATTTCCCTCCCCCTCTCCTCTTTCTCTCTCTTGTTATTGAGATCTGACATTGTCCTTCTCTTTCCCACTCTGATTTCATTCTGAACCACTCCCTCTCCTCTTTCTCTCTCTTGTTATTGAGATTTGACAATGTCCTTCTCTTTCCCACTCTAGTTTCATTCCGAACCATCCTTGACCATGTCTTGTGTGTGCCTGTGTGTGTGTGTGTTTTTTTTTTTTTTTTTTTTCCTCAAACCCATTTTCTTTGTTCATCAGCTATCTTTCTATTTTCAGGACAAAAAAAAAAAAAAAAAACTACATTTCTATTTCGTATTACTCTTCTCTTTCTCCCCTATTTTTCATTTTTCTTCCTAGAATTTTTTTTTGTTTCTCTCTGACTTTTGGTCTCCGCTATATCATCAACTAATAGGGGTTCTCCCTCCTGGAAAACCAACTTGTTCATTTATCTTGGGCTTTTTTCTTTAATCCATATATATGTTGGTATTAAAATTCACAATAGTCCAAACATTAGAAAAATGCACAGAGTAAGCATGTAATCATCACATATTAACTTTTTGCTGAGAAAAGAGGAAGTAGAGAGTTGATAAGAAAGGTGATCTGAAAAAAAAAAAAAAAAAAAAAAAAAAAAAAAGGAAAGAAAGATCTGATGAAGAAGAAAATGTTCTAAAAAAAAGGTGTAGGAGAAGATGACATGAGAGAGAGAGAGAGAGAGGCGTGTGGAGGGGAAAAAAATTGAGAGAGAGTTATTTGGAATGCTAATGGAAGAATATGGTTTTCATATTCTGTTACTGATGATTTGTCAGATAATACAAATCCTTTCATTCATACTCGTATACTCTCCTCATAAAAAATAAAATAAAAACATTACAATAATGAAATTTTACATCAATAAAATATATTATTTAGGTTGTATTTAGAGAAAAGAAAAGGTGAATAATGACGGAAAATGAACAAAAGTACACAAAATTATAAACGTTAATTTAACTTATTTAATGTTTGATAATACTAAAAACGTAAAAAAGAAAAATGTAATGAAGTATATTTAGGTTTTTTATTTTAGTACAAGAAATTAAGTGGGATTGAAGAGGGAATATTAAGAAGGTAATTGAAAAATGGGTATCAGAAATTCATAATATTATCATGTCATAACAAAGTGAACAATCACGTATTTATATCGTCATATCTATGGTAAGGTTTACTCTTTATTTAAAAAAATGAGCTACATTAAAAATAAAATACTTTTTTTTAAGAGTTTAGACTAACATGTCAAAGTTTTTTATTAACATTATTCTTTAATATTAATAAAAAATGATTATTTGAAGTATTAAAATTCTAAATTGAAACTTTTAATCACCCGTCTAAAATATTTTTTTTTAAATCCTTACTTATTCATATATGTAAATTTTTTTTTTGAAGAAATGCTGATCGAAATAAGTTTTAAATATGAGGAATTATGATGCTTCCCACACCCCCCCCCCCCCGGGCTCAAATTCCTAGTTTAAAGTTAAATTGTGATCAAGTCTAATTGTGATGAATTTTTTCTACTTCTTTTCAAGATCTAATTGGTGTGTGTGTTTTTTTAAATTTTTCAAATTCCTAGTTTAAAGTTAAATTGTGATCAAGTCTAATTGTGATGAATTTTTTCTACTTCTTTTCAAGATCTAATTGGTGTGTGTGTTTTTTTAAATTTTTCGGTTGATTAAACTTTTTTTTTCCTTCTTCATAAAAGATAGACAAATATTTCTACTTTTGTTGGATGATATACATGTGATTGTTTTCCTAATAATTGCCATTTCCTTGTAATAAATATTTTAACCTTTGTACTTTGTCATAAAAGAATTAAGTTCAACAAGTATACTCATAGTCTATTTAATAAATGATGTGATGAGTTTGCTGCTATCGTTTGAGCAATTATATTCAACATTCTGATATATAAATTAATTAAAGATAACAAATCAAAAATTGCAAATTTAACAAAGGAATATAAGAAATTATATTTTGATTATATTTCATGTAGTAAATAATTTATCCTCATAAATAGTTAATGTATTGTTGTTTATATTTTATGTTATTTAAATTTCAATTACAACTTACCACGTGCATTTGCACGCATTTAAACTAGTGATATATTAATGAAGCGAACTAATGGTATAGAATTTTCGGTCAAGAAGTGTTTTATTGGCTGGGTCAACCGACGAATTTTTGGACCAAACAATATAATATTTCCTCTCCATCAAAAAGAAAAATGCACGGAGATTTTTCTATAAAGGAAAAGGTTATTATACTTTTAACACAAGAAACAGTACATAACTTAAAAAACGTAATATGAGAATTTTTAAATTCGAAATCTGAAAACGTTTTCAATATATATTTTTTTAAATAAGAGTCATATGCATCAATCATATTATAACAGCTTTAATTCACGTGTCATTTTTTGGGTGGCAATGGCAAATCATGTATGATTCCAGCTCATTGAATTTTAGCATCAAGTAATTTTAACCATCACGATTACACTTTAATAATTCATAAAAGATCAATCTCGTATGTAAATTTAATAACATGATACACATTCTTTATTAATATATAATTAATTGATTTTAATTAAAATATATTTTTTAATAAAAATTTTATCTTTTTTTAAAAAGTAAATAGTAATTATAATTAATTTTTAAAAAATTAATTAATTTTAATTTATAAATAACGATCGAAATAGACGCTATTATATATGTTTGTGGGCGGCGTTGAACGTAACTTCGTAAGAATAACATTTCATCAGTTATATAGATCTTTCACATGAGATGACGTCATGCTGTACGTATGTTGCTAAAGCCTATTAAAGTAGATTCCGTCCATCAAGGATAAGTACACGAAAAAAAATAAAAAAATAAAAAATGCACCAAAGTCGCTTATTCACCAAGAAAAAAATAATGCACCACATATTTAAATCAGGTAAACAAAAAGATTATACAAAGAAAGAGAGGAAGCAAAAAAGATAATTCCATTTTATTTTGCCAATATAAGGCGTATTGACTGGTTTGTGACCAATGCATAGATAGAGAGATCTTCACGACTGTAGTAAATTAACATTGCCATGGCCAAAACACTTGAGATCTCCCATGTCTCTCCCTTTGCAGATTCACCCAATTCACTCTCCGACTTCTCTCTGCCGCTAACATTCAGCGACACCTATTGGTTCAAGTTCCCTCCGGTGGAGCGTCTCTTCTTCTATTCTCTCCCACAACCAAAACCAACTTTCTTAATCTCTACTCTCCCTAAACTCAAACACTCTCTCTCTCTAACCCTCCTCCACTTCCTCCCTCTCGCCGGAAACCTCACTTGGCCTCCTGATTCCCCCATACCCATCGTTCTCTACACCCCAAACGACGGCGTTTCCCTCACCGTCGCCGAGTCCGACGCAGCCGACGACTTCGACCTCCTCTCCGGCGACCACGTCCGTGAAGCGGCGTTGTTTCACCCCTTCATTCCCAAGCTGAACGTCACCGAAACGGGGGCTTCGGTCTTGGCCCTGCAAATCACTCTGTTCCCGGACAGGGGATTTTCAGTCGGCGTGACTTGTCATCACGCCTTTCTCGACGGAAAGTCCACGACCATGTTCATGAAAGCTTGGGCTCGTATTTGCAGATCGGAGCAGCCGGTTCTACCGCCGGAGCTAACTCCTTTCTTCGACCGGTCAGTCATCAGAGACCCCGATGGGCTTGACTCGTTCTACGTGAAACAGTGGCTAGAGTCTACTGGTATTACTTCCAAAGATGACGACCCAAATCTGTTCCAGTTTCTGCCGAGTCTAAAAGTCCCATCCGATTTCGTTCGAGCCACTTTCCAGTTAACCCGCGCCGACATCGCCAAGCTCAGGGAAAAGGTATTGTCCTCTTGGGACAAAGCGGAAAAGCTCCGGTTAACCTCGTTCTCTGTGACGTACTCCTATATAGCTCTCTGCACTCTGAGAGCGACGGAGGACGACTTTGAAGCCGGGAAAAAGAACAAGTTCCTCTTGGGCTTCACAGCGGATTTCCGGAACCGTCTGAAGCCGGCCGTTCCGGAGAACTACTTCGGGAACTGCGTGGGACCGGTGGTGAACTACGGGGATTTGATAAAGACTTTGAAGGAATCAGCAGATAAGGAGCCGTTGACCGTGGTGGCGGCGGAGGTCAACGAGCTGATGAAGAAGTTGGAGGCGGATGTCATGGAAGGAGCGGCTGAGGAATTCTTGAAGTTGACGAGGGCATTTAAGGAAGGGAGTGGTGGCGCCGGAGTGGCCGGGTCGCCGAGGTTCGGGGTTTACGAGTTGGATTTCGGCTGGGGAAGGCCAGAGAAGGTGGAGATAGTGTCGGTGGACAGGACCGGAGCGATGGCCTTGGCGGAGTCTAGGGATGGAAGTGGAGGCATTGAGATTGGTGTCGTTTTCCGGAAGCATCAGATGGATGTTTTCTCTTCTCTCTTTCACGCCGGCTTAGAGAATCATGGCTAGGCTTTTTTTTTTTTTTTTTTGTCATCTTTTTTTTTTTTTTTTTTAATTTAGTTTTTTATTGGACTACAGGAATTAAGGATTACGGAGGTGCGGTCGACGATTTTTTTTTTTTAAATATTTTTTGCCCAAAGTATGGCCCTCGTTTATTTTTCCCTCATTTTATTACTTATTACTAGTTTAATACCTGTACGTTACATAAGAAAGGAAAATAAATAAATAAATAAATAAATAAGAAAATTAAATAACATTTAATAATGACAGTTGGTTACGATAAATAATATAATTACAATAAGTTTACAAAAATATAAACAAAAAAAAGTCTTTATTAATTCTCTTTGCATTCCCATTCTAAACTATCATCACCGTAAACTAGAAAAACAAATTAACATAAATCAAAAAGTAAAAAACAAAATATATATAAATCTAGAGAAAAAAAAAAAAAGCTAGAAATAACTTATAAAAATAAAAAAGAAAAGAAAAGAAAGAATACCATACCTATATCTTACTCTATCTTTTTTGTCTTTAATTTTTTTTCAAGATCTCTCTCAATCATAAAAATGTAAACTACTAATAATAATAATATAAAAAAAAAACTTTTCTCTGGTGATGTAGAGATAAAGATAGAGAAATAAAAATGATCACGATAATTAAAAATTAAAATAGAAAAAAAAAAAACAAAAGGAGAAAAAAACTAATTGGGGGAAAAAAGATTGGAGAAAAACAACAAAACCAAAAACAGATTCTATTATTTTTTTATTTACTGTTTTTTACACACAAAAAAAAAAAGAAAAAGAAAAAGAAATAAATTTCAGTTAGATTATATACATGCAAAACACAAAAATTAACTATAACATCTAAAAAAAATAAAATCCAACAAATGAAAAAGTCAAAAAAACCAAGCGCAAATCGAAAAAAGAGAATAAAAAAAATTTGAAAATCGGAAATGTGAAAACAAAAATCATTAAAAAATTATAAAATAACAAAAATACGAAGAAAAGATGAATAAAAAACCAAATTTTAAAATTTAAATCTTAGAAAGCAGAAAAAAAAAAACAAAAGGAAAAAAAAAAACTAAAAAGGGGAAAAAAAGATTAAAGAAAAACAACAAAATCAAAAACAGATTCTATTATTTTTTTGTTTACTGTTTTTTACAAAAAAAAAAAAAAAAAGAATAAAATAAATAAATTTCAGTTAGATTTTATACATACAAACATTACACTTTAACACATCTTCAATGGATAAAATCAAAAATGCACATTAAAAGAGTAATAATGTCCAGTTATTGTAGCTATCAGAAAAATCAACTACAAAGGAAGAGTAAAATCATCCATAAATAATTTTAGAAGGATAAAGTTGTACCAACACTGTAGCAAGCTGTTAAAGTAACTAAAGCCCAAGAGCAAAATTGCCAATTGAAAAAAAAAAAAAAAAAAAAAAGAAAGAGTAAAATCTGAATAACACTGTAGCAAAGGAAAAAAAAAAAACAACTACAAATGAAGGGCAAAATCGTCCATTAATAATTTTAGAAGGACAAAGTTGTCCCAACACTGTATCAAATAGTAAAAGTAACTAAAACCCAAGGTCAAAATTGTCAATTGACTAAAAAAAAGAAAGGGTAAAACCGGCATAACACTGTAGCGAAAAAAAAAATAATTAGCGATGAAGGGCAAAAAAGTTATTACATTATAGAAAAAAGTAAAAGTTACTGTATGTTACTGTAACAAATGTTACTGTACATTACTGTAGCTAAAACAGCAAAAAAAAAACAAAAAAACAAAAAAACAAAAAACAAAAAACAAAATTTACTGTAAATTATTATAAAAAGAACAGTGAAATCCCCCTCTCCTTTAGTATATTAATATAATAATAATAATAATTTCATTGTCTTCATAGGGAAGGGTGGTTTTTTTTTTTTTTTTTTTTTGTTTTGTTTTTTTTTTGTTTTTTTGTTTTTCCTTCCTTCTACGGACAGGGCATGTTATTGATGGGATAGTAGTATACCCTACCGCGCAAAATATTATCTTTAAGCATTTATATATATATATATATATATATATAAATTCTTTTCTGGAAATTATAGAAACTACTTGTACGTGCAAGCTCCTTTTCTGGGCACATGTTTTCAAACAAAAGAAAACCAAACACTGAAAGGATTGTCTTTGAAATTACTTGTTAGAGGATAAAGGAGAATCGCATATTTTGACTTTTCTTCTCTTTTTCTTTTAACAAAAATGAGTAAAATTTGTGTGCTCTACATTATACTCCGTTTCGTTTTATCCAGTGTTGTTGTATTCATGATTTTGCATTAGACGTTGTTGTACCTAAGATTTTGATTTTAGGGTTTGAATAACTTGAATGGAAGAGGCAAACTGTTCCTATGCTAAACATGTCCGAAATATAGAAATTAAATAAGTTTTTAATAAATGTTTGACCATCATCTGAAACCTCTACACGAGATACTCATAGGTAAGTATGTGTTCCATATTTAGAGTAGTAGTACCCAGGACATATTCACGTTGAATAGGGAACACTAACTCCTGATTCAATTAATCAATTCAACTTTTATGTACCAATAAAAGAAATTACAATCTTTACTGTTTTTCCTTCTTTTTTTTTTGGGTCCAATTCGCTGCTATATGTAGAAATTTTCTTAATATAAAATTTGTAACATTCTTTTTCTTGCTTATCACTTTACAACACTTGCTTTCTATTATTTTTATTTTTGCTCTGAACACTATTTGAAAAAGTAGAACAGTCGTTTTAAATTAATTATTTCCTTTTCGACAACTAGTTTTGAGGGACAACTAAGTTAAAACGATAAAACATTAAGAAAAATAAGCCAGTAATTATCATATGACAACAGCTAGCAAGACTGAAACTTGAAAAATTTATACACGCACACTATAATAGAAAGGAGAATAGAAAATTTCGGAACAACAACAGCAAAACCAAACACTTGAAAACGACAATTATATTAAAAAAAATTAAAAAAAAGAAAATGGGCACTAGAACTCAATAACGACAAACCTGTTAAAAATGGGATTAAAGCAAACAATGACCATTTGAGTATTTTCCTGTCAATCAATAATTTGTCATTGAATCAATTCATTATTTACCCATCAATCAATGGTTTTCAATTGTCAATGAGTGATACAGCATTGACTCCAAATTCTATACTCAAATTATCTTAATAAACTCTCCTCCATTACAAGATCTCATAATAAGCAGTGCTAGATCTAAGAAGGTTCTAAATATTCAAACCATCTCTTAATAGACGCAACCATTTACAACTTCATAAACAATCTCAGTATCATTCTTACAAAAAAAACAAAAAAAATTCTCATTTAAATTTTCATAATCGAAACAAAATAATTTTCAAAACGCAAGTGTTTTTGTTTTTGTATTTCAATTATGGCTTAGTCGTATAATCATTAATTGTTTCAGTCTGAAGAGAAAAGCCCATGTGTAATTGCTAAATACAATTGCATATCTAGCTAACTTTTTGAAATAATATTAAGAAACTATTAGTATTGAGCACCACCCACAAATAAAAAATAGATTTACCACCAACTAATAAAAAGTAGATTTAACGATTTGAGGCTTAGCTTTTATTAATAGTTATTTTTAGCTAGCACCGATGATGTCTCTAAACATTTTTGAACTTTTTGTAGTAGCATTGGCATTATATTAAAGAACTTGTCCCGTTCCAAACAAAGTTGTTTTGAAAGACATAGAGGAGAAGAACGTATTGAATTTCATACCATATTGCCTCAAATTAATATGCGAGCAAGATCTTTAATTCACTGGGGTTGCAGTTTTAACAAATAAGTATATATATGAGATTCTCTAGATATATATATATATATATATATATATATATATATATGAGATACATCAATTATCAATAAATGTTCGAATGCAAGTTGACATCTCATTAAAGAATATCTCTTCAATAAATTACTTTCATAAGTTTTCCTTCATCGTTTTTACTTAGTTGCGGAAGAAATCATAAAATCTTAAATCCATCTTTCAATACGTAAATAAGTAGCACTTATGTTATAATAGTATTGTCTTTAATTCTAATAAAGCCACCTTTGCCTTAATTGGTATCCATTTTTCCTTTCTTGTTTCTATTTCGACTCATGACACATTGCATTAATATAGACACATGTTTTTAATTTTAAAAAAAAGTTAGATAACACGATTTTCTTACTCAAAACGTACCTCTCTTAACTACAGTGAAAAAAAAAAATTAAACGTTTGTGGATTTAACATTAAAAAAAAAAACAGTAAAATAAATCTTTTAATCAATCAAAGTTTTTAATGATAAACAAAAATACTCTTTAATTTTAAACGTCTTTATGTTGAAACTTGCAAATCCTTAGTATAGATATATCTCAACACTAATTAACCTGATCAACGAAGATCCAATTCCTTAAGTACTACTCTCATGGCACCACCAAACGCCATAAAAGTACTAGAGGTCTGTCACGTCTCTCCGGTACTGTCCGACTCACCGGACTCGGCAAAAATCACCGGGTTCTCTCTCCCACTCACATTCCTCGACACATTTTGCTACAAAGTCCCTCCTATCAAATTCATCTTCTTTTATCACCTCCCTTGTAATAACTAGTTTTTACGGCATTACGATTTCTTGTAAAGAAATTTAAGTTGTACCATGAAGGTCTTTATAAAAAAGCCCGATTAAGGGTCTTGATTAAGTTTTGTGAGTTCTTATGACTTTATACGACTCAAAAATGACTGCTTAGCCAAGCATGCGACCTTTTTAAGTAAAAATGGAAGAAAAACTCTATGATTTTATGTTGGTCAAAGTTTGACTGAGAAAAGTCAAAGTTGACCAGAAAAGTCAAAGGTTGACTAGAAAGGTCAAATGTGTGACGATACTATGATATGATAAGCAGTATGGGAAATATACTGCGAAAACCGTTTTTACGGACAAGATAGCAAGAATAAGACTTAAAACCACCATAGAAAAATCAAGTACATTAATTAGGATATCAAGGGTCAAATGGCTTTAAGTTATAAGAAAATTTTTATATAGTCCATTTTTACACAGATAAATTTTGGACTGCAGTTCAATGTAAAAATACTGTTATTAGTAGATAGCAGTATTGAAAATATCTGTGTTAGCATAAAAGTGGACTGCATATTAAGGAAAAAGCCAAATAAGCCTTAAGGAAGCTTACCTCACCTAACCATGGATTAATGACATCATTTCTTTCATAAAAGGAAATTGTGGAAAGAAATTTTGGTTGGTTCTAGAACCAAGGATGGCCGGCCACATGGAGGGTCTATGTGCAATTATTTTTGTCCCAAGGGTTTCTAAGCAAATTTTGGATTAAAAATAAATCCAAAATTAAATCAATACCTTTAATTGGTGGAACGGGGGGCTGATTTTGGCTCACAAAAATTGGAAAACACCACTAAACTATGCCAAAATAATTCCTCACTCTCTTCCCCTAAAATTCGAACTCAAAGAGAAGAAAAAAAAATCTTGAAGAAAGGAAGTGTAAGTGGTGACCATATTTTGTGGGAACAACAAGCAAGAGTGGCCGGATTTTTGGAACCCCATTTAGGAGGGAGGCCGGTTGTGGAGGTGGCAATGAGAAAAGGGAAAAGTTGAAACCAATCAAGCTAATTTCTTGAATTGATTTAGGTAAACCCTCTTGGACCCTAAGCTTTTCAATTCAAGCCTCAATTTGGAAATTTAAGTGTATTTCCAAGTATTGGATGTAAGAGCATAAGCTCAATTTAATTTTCATGCCCTAGATTAGGAATTTTAGGTGGTGCTTGATTTAGGTGCTTAAGGTGGTTTTAAATTCCAAATTATGCATGCTTATGTGATTGGTTGCATGAAAATTAGGGTTTACATGGTTGATGTATACTGGGGTTGTATGTCCCCAAATATGTTCAAGATTGTTGTAAAAGATGCATGCTAGGTTGCTAGATGTATGGAATGGTTATGTGCAAACTCAAAACCTCATGCAAATCCTAGTTGGTGCAAAATCACCAATGGGTTGCATGAGTATGATTGAGCATGTGAATAATGAAACTTAACATTAGAAAAGCGCTGCATGACTAGTATAGGCTCTCGGCTGTAGCCGGTTGAGGTAGGGTGTGCGTAATTAGGACGTAAAATGGACTTAAGCAAGAAAACTGTCAGTTCGGGAAAAACTGGCCAGTTTTCTGGAAAGCAGGTTTTGAGGCCCTTAGAGGCCGAATTTGGAAAAATATTAAAATACGAAAGTTGTAAAGAAGGGTTTTTCCTATGAAAAAGCGTGGACAGTTTTCCAAATTAAGGCTCTAACGGCCTCGGTTTTTACAAAAATCCGAGCCTGACCGTGTCCAGACTTCATGCACGGCCAGGTGGGTTCAACAGGGGAAACGAGGGGGTTACAGTCCGAACTGGGTTTTGAGTAAAACATGAAAGTTATAGGGATTTTCAAGATCTAAAACTTTCATGACTATAACTTTTTCAGATTCGACCTAGATTTTTAAATAAAATTGGATTTCAAAAACTGTGCAGGAAACAGGAAATTCCTGCACAAGATTTTCTAAAAACAATACAGGAAAAGGACATTCCTGTACAAACACTAATAAATTGACAGTGAGAAACTGTTCCAAAGGTAGTTTCCAACACTCAATAATTTTTACAAGACCTACTCATAGAATTGAAATTTTTCAAAAGTTGAACAAATGATTTTTGTATTAAGAAAACATAAAATGTTGAGTTTTTCCAAAGGAAAGTAAAAGAAAAATGGATTTTTTCCAACATTAAGCTTTGAACTCTAGGGTTACTTGCTGTAACCAAGTAAGATATCATGTGTATATGTGGGAGGGGACATATAATTAAGTTTAGGTATGAATGTTGGTTAAGTTACCAACATTTTTCGATTAATTATGAATCCTTAAGCTATGTCCTTTGTAAAAGCATGAGATAATCTGTCGTTGCACCCTGACATGGAGCAACGCAACATATGACATAGTATACGAGGTAAGTACAACTCCGCCTACAGCATAGGCTTTTGTTGTGTCACTTGCCTAAGTATGTTGGATGTATGCTATGATGTATGTGATGTTAGATTATGTTATGATATGTCAAGTTTATTACATGGCTATGTTATGATGTATGTTAGGTTAAGGTTATGATATGGTTAAGACATGATTATGATTTATGTATGTGTGACATCATGAAGCATGTTCACAAATGACAAGAATAAGGTCAAGTAAGACATGAGAATAAGTAAGCATGATGGCAAGCAAGCTTGCCTGTGTCGTACTGACCCGCGTTAGGTCGGGTTGGACTATGATTTGAGTTGGAAATGAATTGGCCGCCCCAACCACTCCATAGTTGCGCACCCAGTATGGACACTTATGTTAAGGGGGCTCATAAGTAAGTTAAATTATGAAAGAATAGTAGGAAAGAATAAGAAAGCATAATGAAGCATAAATGGTTCATGCATGGTTAAGTTATGCTATGCTATGCTATGTCATGATATGTTATGTTATGTTTTGTTTTGTGTCGCGGATGTCATAGTTGTACTTGCTGAGCGAAAGCTCACATCTTACGTCTATGTTGTAGGTAAGCAACCTACGGGCAATCTCTGATGCAAGATGGGGGAGCATGGCAGGGCGAGCTGTGAAATGTGGGGATGATAGCTGCTACGCGTTTTGTCACTTTATGTATATTATTTGGTGTTTGAACATCTTTATTTAATTATCGTTATATGCTCGTACGCTTCGTATATAAAAAAAAAAGTATTCCGCTATTTTCGCTAAGTAAGTACGTTATGTGATATACGCTAAGTATGTATGTATAGTAATGGCATGTGCTAGGCGGGTTGTTACATCCCTAACCCAGCCCCATCTCTCATGGCTTCCACACTCTCCAAGCTAAAACGCTCCCTCTCTCTCACCCTCCAACTACTTTCCCCTCGCCAGAACCCTAACTTGGCCTCCAAATTCCCCCAAACTCATTGTCCTTTACAAGCCCAGTGACGCCACTACGAGCATCACCGCTTAACTTCAAAGAGTTTACTCTCCATGGGCGTCCAAACAAGCATACACAACACCTCAAAAAGATGACACATCAATTGATTATATCTACTATACAAAGATGACAATATATCGCTATGTAAATTGATATTAAAATTAATGTTTCTAATATTAATTATATATAGGACTCATTCTTACATACATGTGGCATCGAACATTAACCAATGCCTCTATTTTCTTTTTTACTAGTCAAAAAAGAAGATTATTACTATTAATGGTTAGGCATAGAAAGTACTCTCCGCAGCTTTAATTCACGTGTCATTTTTTTTTGAACTTGGCGATGAGAGTATTTGAACTCTATATTTTTAGGTGAAATCAAGTGTGATATTACAGCTAGACTATGCCTACAATCACCACGTGTCATTTTTGGGTAGCAATATTATCCATGATTTGATTCTAGGTAATTGAAGTTGATTTTATGCTCACATCAACAATTTTAAAAACACCACAATTATATCATTATAATTAATGAAAAATTGATCTCATATGTTAATCTTACTCGTTTAAATTTTAAGTTCAAACTAAAATATTTTAACTCATTTTTTCTTTTGAAAAGTCAACAAAAATTTTAATGAGTTTTAAAAAAATCAAACAACTCCGACCAATATATCAAATGCAAACTAATATTATGAGACTTATTTTTTATTAGTATACAGCATTAATTGTTGTTATATAAAATCATTTAACGTTGTTCTTTATGAAACAATACACAACATATGTTTGTGGGCGGGATTGAACCTAAGAATAACATCCCATAATATATTCAGATCTTTCTCATGCGATAATATAACGTCATGGTATACGCATGTTGCTAAAGCCTAATAGAGTAGACTTCGTCCTTCGTGGGTAAACCAAAGATTGTAAAAAGAGAGAGAGGACGTAGGTAAAATAATTCCAATTTATTTTGCCAATATGTGGCCCTGCAAATCACTCTGTTCCCGGACTGGGGATTTTGCATCGGCGTGACCTGTCATCACGCCTTTCTCGTCGGTAAGTCCACGACCATGTTCATGAAATCTTGGACTCGTATTTGCAGATCGGAGAAGCCGGTTCTACTGCCGGAGCTAACGCCCTTCTTCGACCGGTCAGTCATCAGAGACCCCGATGGGCTTGACTTGTTTTACGTGAAACATTGGCTGGCGCATACAGGTACTACTTCCAAAGATGGCGGATTTTCGGAACCGTCTGAAGCCGGCCGTTCCGGAGAACCACTGCGGGAACAGCGGGGGATCGGTGGTGAACTACGGGGATTTGATAAAGACTTTGAAGGAATCAGCTGATGAGGAGCCGTTGACCGTGGTGGCGGCGGAGGTCAACGAGATGATGAAGAAGTTGGAGGAGGATGTGCATGGAAGGAGCCGCTGAGAAATTCTTGAAATTGACGAGGGCTTTTAAGGAAGCGGCTGGCGGCGGTGGAGTGGCGGGGCCGCCGAGGTTCGGGGTTTACGTGGTGGATTTTAGGTGGGGAAAGCCAGAAAAGGTGGAGATTGTGTCTGTGGAAAGGACCGGAGCCATGGCCTTGGCGGAGTCAAGGGATGGAAGTGGAGGCATTGAGATTGGTCTGGTTTTGAAGAAGCATCAGCTGGATGTTTTCTCTTCTCTCTTTCATGCCGGCTTAGAGAACCATGTCTAGGCTTTTTTCCTTATTTTTCATTTTTTTTTTCTATTTAGTTTTTCATTTTGGAAAACCAAACACTGAAAGATAGTTTTGAAATTACTTGTTTGAGGATAAAGAAGATCACATATTTTTATATTTCTTCTCCTTTTTTTCTTTTAACAAAAATGAGTAAAATTTATGTGTGCTAAACTATACTCTATATTGTTTTATCCAGTGTTGTTGTATTCTTAATTTTGCACCAGGCGTTATTTTACTCATGATTTTGATTTTCGGGTTTAAATAACTTGAATGGCAGAGGCAAACTGTGCCTATGCTAGACATGTCCGAAATATAGAAATTAAATAAGTTTTTAATGACAATCATCTGAAATCTCAACCCCGAAATACTCGTAGGTAAGTATGTGACTCACTTTTAGAGCCAGAGTCTATGAAGTGTTCGTAGTACTCAGGACAAATTCACGTTGAATGGGGAACAGTAACTTTGGTTAATTCAACTTCTATATACCAATAAAAGAAATTACCTTCTTTTCTATTTATCTTTTTTTTTTTTTTCCGTCTAATTCGATACCGTGTAGAAATTTTCTTGGTATAAAATTTGTAACTTTCTTTTTCTTGCTTATCACTTTACAACACTTATTTTTTGTTTTATTATTAGCACTATTATTATTATTATTTTTTATATTTTTGCTCTGAACACTATTTGAAAGTAGAACACACGTTTTATATTATATATTTTCTTTGCACAATTATTTGAGCGACAACAAAGTTAAAACGATAAAACATTAAGAAAAAAAAAAAATATGACAACAGCTAGCAAAACTGAAACTTGAAAAAATATATATATATATATATATTTATACATATATATACACACACTATAATAATAAGGAGAATAAAAAATTTCGACACAACAACAGCAAAACCAAACATTTGAAAACCACAAATAAAAATAAAAATAAAATACAAACGGAAACAACCAAAAAAAAAAAAAGGGCACTAGAACTCAATAACGACAAACCTGTTAAAAATGGGATTAAAGCAAAAAATGACCCTCTGAGTATTTTCCTGTCAATCAATAATTTGTCTTTTTTTTTTTTTTTGGTAGAATCAATATAATTTTTCATTGAATCGATTGGCTATCTACCAATCAATCAATGGTTTTCAAATGTCAACGAGTGATGCACTATGGATTCCAAATTCAAGACTCAAATTATCTCATCCTTTAGAAGAATAAAAACACACAAATTATCTCTTTATTAAAAAAAAATAATAACTAAACTAAACTAAACTAAACTAAAAAGTTCCTTCTCCAACCTCAGCAACAATTGTCACCACTGCTCCAATGCTCAAACGGAACGGAACTAGAAGGCTTTGGTGTCACACCAAAGGAAGTGTAGTACATTACTCTTTGACGTGACGTAGCTCAGCACCGTCGTCTCCATGAGGATCTCCGGCGAGAGAGAACTCGTCTCCTCCACCATTGACAACTAATTGAATGAAGGGGGTGATGATCGAGGGTAGATTTGGCCTTTGGGAATAGCAATAATTTCATTTAAAACACTGGCCATTAAACTATGATATGAAAACTTTGGTTATTTTTTAACAGGTAGTTAAAAATGGCTACCCACCCTAATTCCAATTAAAAAAAAAACCTAGGATAACCTGAAAAAAGATGACAATATTTGGAAACGAAAGGAACTTCACAAACGAGACAGCATTTAAAAATAATAATAAAAAAAAGTTAGTACAAATTCACGATCCGAATCAAAACATTACCATGAGAAAGACAACCCTCACCTGAAGAACAAAATACGGGTAGAATATTTATGTAGAATTTTCCACATAATAATTTATAATCAAACAACCAAAAATATAAAGTCTTTCGTGCGGGAATAAATAGCTCGATGTCTGATAGTTAATTTATAACTAGAAAAAAAAAATTTTCTTGTGAAATGAGGGAATTGGGAAATGTGAAAGGAAGAAAAGATTATTTTTCTCATAATAGTCTTTGGTGTGAAAGGAAGGAAAGAAAACAGAAATCATATCTTTTAATTGGTATAGAGATGAAGGGAAAGTAAGGAAAATATTTTGTTTTATAATATTTTGTTTATAAAATGATTATTTTACCAAGAAGAGAGAATCCCTCCAATAATCTCTTAACACTACTACAAAAAGTACATTACACGACGGAGATTACACGACGGTTCCTTGGAACCTTAGAACCGTCGTGTAAAGTGCTCCGCGAGGAACTTTACACGACGGTTCCAAAGAACCGTCGTGTAAAGTCCGACTTTACACTACGGTTCCAAAGAACCGTCGTGTAAAGTGCCTCGCGGAGCCACTTTACACTACGGTTCCAAAGAACCGTCGTGTAAAGTCCGACTTTACACTACGGTTCCAAAGAACCGTCGTGTAAAGTGCCTCGTGGAGCCGACTTTACACTACGGTTCCAAAGAACCGTCGTGTAAAGTACCTCGCGGAGCCACTTTACACGACGGTTTCTTGGAACCGTCGTGTAAAGTCTGACTTTACACGACGGGTTTTAAGCAAAACCGTCGTGTAATCCTCCGAAAATTTTCAAAATTTTCAAAAAAAGGATTACACGACGGTTACAAAAACCGTCGTGTAATCCTCCGAAAATTTTCACAATTTTCAGATTTCATGCTTTAGAATTTGCACGAAAACCCATTACTTAAATACACTTTCCTCTTTATTTATCATCATTTTCATCTTCAACCCTCTAGACAACTCAAACTTTTCTCCTCCCCACCTCCTTCGTCCGTCCCCCGCTAACTTAAAATCCGGTCACGCCGCCGCCACTTCAAACTTTTCCCAAACCGCTGCCATAGCCTCGGTTTTTTTCCTTCGTCGCCGTCGTCACCACCTCTCTCTCTCCGTGTTCCCATCAAGACCATGACTATTTTTCTTTAAAGAAAAGCGAGGTAACTTTTATATTGCTCAATTTCTTGTTTTCTAACAAAACTACGAACACACAATGCTTTAATAATTTGCGTTGAATGTAATTTGTAGTGTTGTTTGAATGTTTTTTTTTTTTAAATTGTTGCTCTTTGGAGATGAATGTTTTGTGCATGGTTTTGACACTCTACACACATTTTTTAACATGGTTTTTATCCGCTCACCACATGCTCGATGAAATGCCAAAATAGATTTTTGTTTTGGATAATCATATGGAATTTGATTCTAGTGTAATTGGGCTTAAATAAAAAAAAAAGGCTTTTTTTTTTTGTGATGGCACACATTACACGACGGTTTTACTCCGAAACCGTCGTGTAATGTGTGCCATCGCCAAAAAAAAGCCTATTTTTTTTTTAAATTCAAGCCTAATTACATGACGGTTTTAAGCAAAACCGTCGTGTAAAGTTCTCAATTTGCGGCGTTTGCTACTATATTTCTTGATTCAACGACAGTGTGAACCATCGTGTAATATTGAGATACCACGATGGTTTTGGAACCGTCGTGGTATCTTCCAAGACGTTGGATTACACGACGGTTGTCTAACCGTCGTGTAAACTTTACACGACGGTAAATAACCGTCGTGTAATCCACAATTTTTAGTAGTGTAAATTTCAGCTGGATGTTTTGAAGGAGTTAGAATCCATCCCCTAATCCATTCATTCAACTTTTCTCTTTTATCAAACAAATAAAAATATCAAAATCCTTTCACTAATCTCTATAATCGTCTCTTTCTTTCAACTTTTCTCTCTTACAATGTTTCCTGCAAAATCTCCTTCATTACAAGATGTCATGATAAAGCAGTGCTAGATTCCAGAATTAGGTTCTAAAACAAATCAATCTCTTTAAAAACATAACAAAACATAATTTCATAAATAATTAATCTCATAATCATTCTAAAAAAAACTCTCATGATTCAATATCATAGCTAACTTTTTGAAATAACATCAACGGACATTGTTGGTATTGTCTCAGCTTTTATCAATAGTTATTTTTCAACTATTAATAGCTAACTTTTATCTAAGCATTTTCATCTTTTTGTAGTAACATTAATATCATATTAATGATCCTATCCCGTTTCATAAAGTTGTTTTGTAAGATAAAGAGGAGAGTAAGTATTAAATTTCACATCATATTGCCTCACATTAATATGTGAGCAAGATCTTTAATTCACTGGGGTTGCAGTTTTACAAGTCTAGATATGAGGTTCAATTGCAAGTAGACATTTCATTTAAGAATATCTCTTCAATAACTTACCATTTCATAAATTAACTTAAGTTACCTATCTCAGTATCTTTAAAGTGTTTCAAAGTAAATTTACTAACATTTCCTTCATTGTTTACATCTAGTTACCAAAAAAAAAAAACGTAAAATCGTAGGTCCATCCTTCAGTGTATATATAAATACCACTTACGTTATAATTAGTATTCTTTTACTAGAAAAACCACATTTGCGTTAATTGGTATCCATCTTTCTTTCGTTATTGCTGTTTCCAGTACTCAGTACTAATGACAAATTGCCTTAACATAGACCCATATGTTTTTAGTAAAATAATGGTGGATAACACGGTTCCGATCTCTTAAACATATTTGTGGTTTTTGTTAAAAACGTAAAATAAATACGTAAGTCTTATCAAAATTCGACACAAGTAAAATATGAGTTTTATGTCAGTCAATATATATATATATATATGAGTTTTAAGGATAAATAAAAGTACTCTTTTTAAACGTCTTTTTAAACGATTTGAGGCTTAGATTTTATTAGTAGTTATTTTTAGCTACCACCGATGATGTCTCTAAACATTTTTCAACTTTTTGTAGTAACATTGGCATTATATTAAAGAACCTGTCCCGTTCCAAACAAAGTTGTTTTGAAAGACATAGAGGAGAAGAACGTATTGAATTTCATACCATATTGCCTCAAATTAATATGTGAGCAAGATCTTTAATTCACTGGGGTTGCAATTTTAACAAATAAGTATATATATGAGATACTCTAGCCAAAAAACAAAAAAAAAAAAAATTTGAGATACATCAATTATCAATAAATGTTCGAATGCAAGTTGACATCATTAAAGAATATCTCTTCAATAAATTATTTTCATAAGTTTTCCTTCATCGTTTTTACTTAGTTGCGGAAGAAATCGTAAAATCTTAAATCCATCTTTCAGTACGTAAATAAGTAGCATTTACGTTATAATAGTATTGTCTTTAATTCTAATAAAGCCATCTTTGCCGTAACTGGTATCCATTTTTCCTTATTTCTTGTTTCTATTTCGACTCATGACGCATTGCATTAATACAGACACATGTTTTTAATTAAAAAAAATGTTAGATAACATGATTTTTGTACTCAAAACGTACCTCTCTTAACTACAGTGGAAAAAAATAAACGTTTGTGGATTTAACATTAAAAAAAAACAATAAAATAAATCTTTTAATCAATCAAAGTTTATAAGGATAAACAAATTAAAGTACTCTTTTCAAACGTCTTTATGTTGAAACTTGCAAATCCTTAGTATAGATATATCTCAACAGTAATTAACCTGATCAACGAAGATCCAATTCCTAAAGTACTACTCTCATGGCACCACCAAACACCATAAAAGTGCTAGAGGTCTTATCAGTAAAATATATATGTTTTTAGTAAAATATATAATGATAGGTAACACGGTTCTTATTCTCTTAAATGTGTTTGTGGATTTTATTAAAAACGTAAAATAAATACGTAAGTCTTATCAAAATTCGACACAAGTAAAATATGAGTTTTATGTCGGTCAATTTATATCTCTCACCCTTGGCATATATCTCTTTAAACGTCTTTTTGTTGAAACTTGCAAACCCTTGGCATATATCTCTCTCTAACTCTACTTAACCTGATCAACAGAGATCCAATTCCTAAAGTACCTACTGTCATGGCACAAACAGACAACATCAAAATACTAGAGGTCTGTCACGTCTCTCCGGTACCGTCCAACTCACCGGACCCGGCAGAACTCTCCGAGTTCTCACTCCCACTCACATTCCTCGACACATTTTGCTTCAAATTCTCACCTGTCCAATGCCTCTTCTTTTATCACCTCCCTAACTCAGACCCATCTCTCATGTCTTCCACACTTTCCAAGCTAAAAAGCTCCCTTTCTCTCACCCTCCAACACTACCTTCCTCTCGCCGGAACCCTAGCTTGTCCTCCAAATGCCCCCAAACCCGTTGTTCTTTACAAGCCCGGCAACGCCGTTTTCCTCACCGTCGCCGAGTCCACCGACAAGCATTATTTCAACCACATCTCCGGTGACCATGTACGCCAACCCTGCGAGTCTCGTCCTCTTGTTCCCGACTTGCACGTGAACGAGACTTCGGCTTCAATTGTGGCCCTGCAAATCACTCTGTTTCCCGAAGGCGGAATCTGTGTCGGAGTCACCGGCCACCATGCATTTCTCGACGGGAAATCTACGGCCATGTTCATGAAATCATGGGCTTACATTTGCAGAGAAAACCCACCATTTTTATTACCCGAATTAACGCCTTTCTACGACAGAAATGTCGTCAAGGACCCCATTGGGCTCGACATGCTGTACCTAAACCGATGGCTGGCGAGATCCAGGTCCAAACAGAAAGTGTTTGATCATTGGTCGGAAACACATGAACCATCTGACACGGGACGAGGTACTTTCCAGCTGACACGTGGCGACATAGAGGAGCTCAAGAAATGCGTATCCGATCATATCAAAATTTTTAAGCTTGAGTATCTGAGCTCGTTTGTTGTCACGAGCGCTCATGTTTTGACGTGCATGGTCAAAGCGATGTCGTCGTCGGAAGGGGAATTCCGGGAGAGTACTAAGGCTTACTTCGTCGTCGGCGTAGACTACCGAGCCCGTTTGGATCCTCCGGTGCCGTTGAACTACTTCGGAAACTGCGTTGGTTCTCATTTGGGGTATGTGCAGGAGAGAGACTGCTTTGAAGAAGACGGTTTGGCCATTGTTGCAGACAAGATAAGGTGTTTGATAAAAGGTCTGGAGAAGGGAGTTCTCGAAGGAGCAGAAGATAGGCTTTCGAAATGGGGTTTGCTGGAGCCAGGAGCACCGATGATTTCCATAACTTGGTCGCCTAAGTTTGGGGTTTATGGGATAGATTTCGGTTTGGGAAGGCCTAAGAAAATTGAAATCGCGTCCATAAACAGAAAATCAATTTCTCTGCTGGAGTGTAGAGATGGAAATGAAGGTATTGAGGTTGGTTTGGTTTTAAAGAAGTCTGAAATGGATGTTTTTGCTTCTCTTTTTCGTATCAATTAATCCTGAGCTTCTTGTAGAATAAATATACTATATATAAACAATTTTAATTCAAGGTGATAAATGTGTACTAAATGTAGCATCCTGAGCGGGTTATGCAACTACAGATGAATGGTAAAATCATCCATGAATAATTTTAAAAGACAAAGTTGTCTCAACACTGTAGCAAGATGTAAAGTAACTAAAGCCCAAGGGTAAAATTGCCAATTAAAAAAAGAAAAAAAAAGAGTAAAACCGAAATAATACTGTAGCAAAGGAAAAAAACAACTAAAAATGGGGCAAAATCGTTCATTAATAATTTTAAAAGGACAAAGTTGTCCCAACACTATATCAAACAGTAAAAGTAACTAAAACCCAAGAGAAAAATTTCCAATTGATTAAAAAAAAGAAAGGGTAAAACCGGCATAACACTGTCGTGAATAAAAAAATAATTAGTGATGAAAGGCAAAAAAGTTATTATACTGTAGAAAAAAGTAAAAGTTATTGTATATTACTGTAGCAAAAGTTACTATACATTACTATAGCTAAAGCAGTAAAAATTAAAAAAAAAAAAAACCTAAAATATACTGTAAATTACTATAGAAAGAATAGTGAAATCATTCCTTCTTTTGGTATATTAGTATAATAATAATAATTTCATTGTCTTCACAGGGAAGGGTGGTTTTTTTTTTTTTTTTTTTAAATTACGGACAGGACATGTACTTGATGGGATAGTAGTATACCCTACTGTGCAAAATATAATCTTTAAGCAAATATATATATATATATATATATTAAAATTCTTTTCTAGAAATTAAAGAAACTACTTCTACGTGCAAGCTCCTTTTCTAGGCACATGTTTTCAAACAAAAGAAAACCGACTTGAGGCTTAGCTTTTATTAATAGCTATTTTTAGCTAGCACCGATGATGATGTCTCTAAACATTTTTCAACTTTTTGTAGTTACATTGGCATTATATTAAAGAACCTGTCCCGTTCCAAACAAAGTTGTTTTGGAAGACATAGAGGAGAAGAACGTATTGAATTTCATACCATATTGCCTCAAATTAATATGTGAGCAAGATCTTTAATTCACTGGGGTTGCAGTTTTAACAAATAAGTATATATATGAGATACTCTAGTAAAAAAAAATAAAAAATGAGATACATCCAGTACAACAAAAATCGCTTTTCATAGCACCACAAAAATGCTATTGTAACAATAAGATAGCATTTCATCAAACGCTAATTAGGCCCTGTTATCAAAAGTAGAAATCTACGATAGCATTTATTGAGTGCTATTATTCTCAATCTTTATAGCATTTTTCTGGTGCTATTATGGTAGTTATAGCATTTTGCCAGTGCTACGTAAAATTAGCTATAGCATTTTTGTGGTGCTGTTACTATTTTTAATAGCATGATGGTGGTCTTCCAAAATCTAGGTTGTTTACAATAAACGCATATCATGAAGAGATGCATAAAGAAACTTTTGCACAAATATAATTACCGTTGTTCATATGGTCCGTAATTAATAACTAGAAACATGATACAAAATTTCATTGAGTAGTCAACAATTACATAGTCTAGAATAGCCGTTGATTGGTACAAGACAAAAACAAAATCATACCCTTCAAAACCACCAGTAAGATCAATAAACGTTTGTTTTTCAACTATAAATCTAAATCCAAAAGGAAACTACAACATGTTTGAACCCAATTAGGAAGGGTAATGAAGTGCTAGAAGAAAGCTGAAAACTCTCCATGACCAGTTTTCGAAGCAGATCACAAAATTAATATTTACTCTGTAGAGCCTCAAAAAGTTCCTGAAATAAGACATACCAATGGATATAAATAACTCAAAATAATTTTTGTAGCTTGTAAATCGAAGAAGCGATGCTCATTTTACTTCAAAAAATCATTAAAAGATCGGCCACAATTGAAAAAATATTCAACTTAACGAATATTCCAACAAGCAACTATAGAGACTATAATAAAATATAATTGATTTTACAAGCATGTTTTTAATAGAAGAGTAATAGTTAGGTGCATACATCTACTCTTGATGTGAGACTTCAATCAATCTATGCAATAAACAGTAAAAAAGAATCCAAGGAAGGGGGGGAAGATGTATATAAGCATCTCAACGAGTCTCATATTATTTGTAGCTGTAAAAATGCAAATAAAAACCATCCCCTGCTTTTCGCATTTTAACTAGTACATATAATTCAATGAAGTGGCATAGTGACATTTCTTTATGGAGCATGTAGAAGTTTTCTTATTAATGAGGTTACAATATTAGATTTTGCAAAATTTATTAGATAACTATTTGAGCAGGGTACATTGGTTTTACTAGAGAAAAACTGATCAATTCAACTGCTTGAAAACCGTTTAAATTGGTTCAGACTATGAAAAAGAAGAACTAAAATACCCACCAAACTCACTTTATGATAACTAAATAAAGAGGAACATATAAATAAAATAGTAAAGTAATAAATAAAAACTTGGAAATTATTGAGAAGTAGCATAATTCAGTAACATACTTGAGTATAAAATATGTATCTCACGTTTTCAGTAACAAAATACATTCTTTAGGAAAACCAAATGCTCATAGATTTGTTATTCCTGTATGATAAAACCCATTTCTTTTTTCTTCAAACAAACCTATTATTGGATTAAAGAAGCCAAACATTAAAACTGTAGAGGAATTTACAAGTGTACTAGTTGAGAACTTGATACATAAGCTAACAAGGTACTCAGACATGTAATTTTACAACAGTTTCAGTACATTTCACAATGATGTTATATAAGGATGAGAAAGCATAAGATAAAGCGCCATTTATGAGAGCTAAGTGCTTCCACATACCAACACAATCTCCACAGATACCTTCCCTCATGAAATTACCCACGAATATCGCCACCAATCGTCACAGGGCTTTTAACAAGCTGTGATCCATCAAATCAAGAAATTTGTTGATGCCATTCAACTAAATATAAGTTTATTTCTTCACTGATTATAAAGAATCCACTGGCTTAAATACAAACCAAAAAAACAGGAGAAAGATTAATACCTGCATTTCCTACCAATCCAAGACCGAAAATGTTGAAACTCAAAGTTTGAAAAACAGCAAAGAACTTTTACATTTATCAAGGACAAAAAAATGTAAATTAGTTATAAAGTGATTAGCTTCAAGCATGTACAGAAAGCTATGTACATAATAAAAATTGTTTTCTTTAAAAAAAGTAAAAGTGGAATAAGAATCACAAAAAGACACATTACACTAACAGTTGGAAACGACAAAATTGAGCATCTTAAAAAGGAATATCTTCACAAATAGCATAATAAAACAATAACAAAATAATCAAAGTCAAAATTGCAATTGTAACAATATACCTGGACTGTCCCTGCCACCTGAAACTTGAACGCTCAAATGTATACAAATCATATAAAATTAAATATGTCAAGAGGGAAAAAAAAATTATGGAAGGACCTGATATAATTGGGTACAAAGGGTACTAGTCTGTTCAGGTTGTGAACAATTAAAGACAACTGCAACATGCAAATTACTTTTTTTTTAAGAAGTACAAAAGTAGAAGAAAATAAGAGCAAAATTGAAAAGACATCTCACATACCATTTCGTCAAACACCTTCTAGGCGTTAGATAAACATGCATACGAAATCTATCGATTAACAGTTAAAAGACCCTGAAACTTCATTTCACACAAGCATAGAAATTCTTTCGGGGATAAAGAAAACAAATTCCAGAGAAGGTCATAAGAAAATAATCGGAAAAAAGCAGGACAAGGAAAGCTAGGTCACAGAGGCGCGATCATAGAGCTCACCAAGTAGCGAAGTCAGCCAAAAACCATGATCTGGCGATTTCAGGAGAAGCTTCAATTCGAAGGCAGTGACTGCAAATTGGAGATTGATTGTAGAGAGAGAGAGGGGGGGCTCTTTTGCAATTGCCGGTTCTGTGTTTGTTTGACGGAGCGTTTCGAACTTTCATTTTAAATCTATCTTTTTTGTGAGTCAGAGTCGTAAAACAAAGAGACAGAAAGAATGATTGTCATTGATGGAACCATAGTCACCGCTCTCCTTCTTCGGCCATCTCTCAATCTAAGAGGACTTCCGTCTCGGTCCGGACTCCAAAACTCACAAGCGAGAGCCGTTTCTTGAGAGTATTTTTATCTTAGATTTTTATTTTATTTTTGCAATTAAAGTTCAGGATTTATTTTAGATAACAAATAACAGCTTGTTAAAAGCCCTGTGACGATTGGTGGCGATATTCATGGGTGGTTTCATGATCTTACTCAACTACATCTAATTGGAGGGAAAGTATCTGTGGAGATTGTAAATATTCATTCCTAACTTAGCGCACCTTTAAATCCCGCCTAAGGAGATCGTGGGTCTCTTCTTTAAGCAGTTATGGGTCTTTTTCCACCACTCACGTAACACAATTTGAGAAACACTATTGACTGATGTTATAAATGACCCTTATTGTTGTAGTGATCAATAATCAATAAATGTTCGAATGCAAGCTGACATCTCATTAAAGAGTATCTCTTCAATAATTAACTTTCATAAGTTTTCCTTCACCGTTTTTACTTAGTTACGGAAGAAATAGTAAAATCTTAAATCTATCTTTCAGTACGTAAATAAGTAGCAATTACGTTGTAATAGTATTGTCTTTAATTCTAATAAAGCCACCTTTGCCTTAGTTGGTATCTATTTTTCCTTTCTTGTTTCTATTTCGACTCATGACACATTGCATTAATATAGACATGTTTTTAATTTTTATTAAAAAAAATGTTAGATAACACGATTTTCTTACTCAAAACGTACCTCTCTTAACTACAGTGGAAAAAAATTAAACGTTTGTGGATTTAACATTAAAAAAAAAACGGTAAAATAAATCTTTTAATCAATCAAAGTTTTTAAGGATAAATAAAAGTACTTTTTTGAAACGTCTTTTTGTTGAAACTTGCAAATCCTTGACATATATATATCTCTAACTCTACTTAACCTGATCAACAGAGATCCAAATGCTAAAGTACCTACTGTCATGGCACAACCGGACAGCATCAAAATACTAGAGGTCTGTCACGTCTCTCCGGTACCGTCCAACTCACCGGACCCGGCAGAACTCGCCGAGTTCTCACTTCCACTCACATTCCTCGACACATTTTGCTTCAAATTCCCACCTGTCCAATGCCTCTTCTTTTATCACCTCCCTAACTCAGACCCATCTCTCATGTCTTCCACACTTTCCAAGCTAAAAAGCTCCCTTTCTCTCACCCTCCAACACTACCTTCCCAAGGCAGCACACGCGTGACAGAGAGAGAGAGAGAGGAGCGAAGAGGAAGAGAGAGAGAAGAAAGAGGTCTGATTTTTTTAGCCTATTCTTTTCCTCAGTTATTCTCATCGTTATCCCATGATCATAAAACCAATACTTTTTATGAGATATATAACCGGTAAGAAGTTCATTTACTGATTCTTCTCTTTTTCTTTTTTTTTTCTTTTTTTTTTTTTTTTTCTAAAAAAAAAATATTTCGTCAAGTATGGACTGACCACACATATTATGTATATATTACATTTGTTGTTTCTTTTCGACTCCTTTTCAGCCATATATATATAAATAAATATATATATAATAAATATATATATATATATATACATACACACATAGATATACATATACTTGCTGTCATCCATTTGCCAAACAAATATTTTGGGCACCATTGACTGCAATAACTCCTCAAATATATATCTATATACAGATATATATTTGTTGTATGTACATTTTGAATGATGACTATGTAATATGGCTTCCGACTTGTAACTTTTGCATATCAATTAAATCGTTCAAGACAATAGACTCGACTGAAATTTTAAGCTTGTTCATAATTCATATCGAGAATATAATCTTTTTCTCTTGTATAACTAATTCACTTGACCGACTATAACACTTTTCTGAATCAATTTTACGGTTCAGAATTGTATTCTGACACCTATAAATTGTCTCAGAAATACTTATTTATAATGTCATTTTTTTTTCTCAAAAGGCCCCGTGCTTGACAAAGCAAACTATTATTGAGTCTCGTAGCTAATTAAACGAGAACTCAAACATATTCTGATATTTACTCAGATCATGAGCTTTATATCGACATACATAATAAAATCTTAGATTTTCCTTATTTCTAAGGAAATCATAAGTTCATCGAAATTTCGGGTTCTTACACTTTACAAGCCCGGCGATGCCGTTTCGCTAACCGTCGCCGAGTTCACCGTCAAGCATAATTGCAACCACATCTCCGGTGACCATGTCCGTGAAGCCTCCGAGTCTCGTCCCCTTGTTCCGGACTTGCACGTGAACGAGACTTCGGCATCAAATATGGCCCTGCAAATCACTCTGTTTCCCGACGGCGGGATCTGTGACGGAGTCACCGGCCACCATGCATTTCTCGACGGGAAATCTATCGCCATGTTCATGAAATCATGGGCTTGCATTTGCAGAGAAAACCCACCATTTTTATTACCTGAATTAACGCCTTTCTACGACAGAAATGTCGTCAAGGACCCCATTGGGCTCGACATGCTGTACCTAAACCGACGGCTGGCGAATTCCAAGTCCAAACAGAAAGTGTTTGAGCATTGGTCAGAAACACATGAACGATCTCACACGGTACGAGGTACTTTCCAGCTGACACTTGGCGACATAGAGAAGCTCGAGAAACGTATATCCAATCATATCAAAATCTCAAAGCTTGAGTATCTGAGCTCGTTTGTTGTCACGAGTGCACGTCTTTGGACGTGCATTTTTAAAGCGATGTCGTCGTCGGAACGGAAGAGTACTATGGCTTGCTTCGTCGTCGGCGTAGACTACCAAGCCCGTTTGGGTCCTCCGATACCGCTGAACTACTTCGGAAAATGCGCAGGTTCTCATTTGGGGTATGTGAAGGCGAGAGATTGCTTCGAAGAAGACGGTTTGGCCATTGTTGCAGAGAAGATAAGGTGTTTGATAAAAGGTCTGGAGAAGGGAGTTCTCGAAGGAGCAGAGGATAGGCTTTCGAATTGGGGTTCGGTGGAGCCAGGAGCACCGTTGATTGCCATAACTTGGTTGCTGAAGTTTGGGGGCTATGAGATAGATTTCGGTTTGGGAAGGCCTAAAAAAGTTGAAATCGCGTCCGTAATCAGTAAGGCAATTTCTCTGGCGGAGTGTAGAGATGGAAATGGAGGCATTGAGGTTGGTTTGGTTTTAAAGAAGTCTGAAATGGATGTTTTTGCTTCTCTTTTTCGTATTTTTCAATTTTTTAGTGAAATGCATTTCCCAAATAATTTTTCATTAATAACTCATTTTTTAGTATTATTAGTATTAAGCAGGTATTACTTTCGACAAGCATCACCTCAGCCTCACGGAATGTGCTAACAAATACGTGAGGAGCCTGGTTACAGGCATTCTCCATCGAATATTTAAGCTGATATAAAATAAATTTTTACATTTAAGACCCCTTAAACAGATTATCAAGCACTCAAATAATTAATCACTGAACTATTACGATGAAACATTACCGTTAAATCATCACCCGTGGTGGTGCTAATAATTTATAGTCAATGTATCACACATGTCCCAAATACTTTTCCACTTCGTACTTCAACAATAATTGCCACATTAATCTCCTTATCTTAGGTAACTAACGTCCATATCCTCAGTTTCATTTACTTGCATTTTTTCTTTCGTGTGTGCATATATATATATATATATATATATATTTTGGTATATGTTGCATAGATTATAGATGCATTGTCTCTATTCATATTTTTCTTTCGTATATATTGTATAGATTATAGATGTATGGTCTCTATTCATATGACCTCTTAATTATTGCCCTATCATTTACATGTTGTAGCACTACCAATGGCCAAAACACTTGAGGTCACCCATGTCGCTTCCTTCACAGATTCACCCGATTCCCTCTCCAACTTCTTTCTGCCGTTAACTTACAGGGACACCACATATTTAAATCAGGTAAACAAAAGATTATACAAAGAAAGAGAGGATGTACATAAGATAATTCCATTTTATTTTGCCAATATAAGGCGTATTAATTGGATTGTGACCAATGCATAGATAGATAGATCTTCACGATTGTAGTAAATTAACATTGCCATGGCCAAAACACTTGAGATCTCCCATGTACCTCCCTTTGCAGATTCACCCGATTCGCTCTCTGACTTCTCTCTGCCGTTAACTTTCTGCGACACCTTGTGGTTCAAGTTCCCGCCGGTGGAGCGTCTCTTCTTCTATTCTCTCCCACAACCAAAACCAACTTTCTTAATCTCCACTCTCCCTAAACTCAAACACTCTCTCTCTCTAACCCTCCTCCACTTCCTCCTGTTACAATACAAAAGGACTTAGATGAAGAAAAAATAAAGCTGACAAGCAAGGCAAAAGAAGAAAGTGTTCTGAACGTTGTGTTTTATTTCATTAACCAAAGGCCTTTTAAATAGGGTGTACACCAACGGGAAATACCAATAAAATAGCTGCAGACACTTGACCACTAACACCAAACTTGACCACTTTCTCCTATAGACTAGGCAACAACCTGCCACTACTGCAACAATAAAACAAACTCAACAAAATGCCTAAAAACTAGGATAACACAACAGACAATTAAGTGAACACATGAAAAAACAACTTTGACTAATTCAACATTCCCTCCCTTAGACCGATAAACATAGCATTAGTTTAATAAGAGTAAGCGCCGTAGTACCCTCCCTCAAATTGGATTGTCCAGAAGTTGAAGAGGTAAAAATGTTGCATTTTTATTTATATGTTTAAAACGTTTGCATTTTTAATATACATTCAGTAAGAATGTGCATTATACTTGAGGACGTTTGCATTTTTTATTGATTATGTAAAACTTTTTTGCATTTTTATATATTTTTTTGATGAGATTATACATTTCTAATTGATTTGTTGAAAAAACTTTGCAAAAAAAAATATATATATATATATATAAAGTTTGTATTTTTATTTGATTTTGTGACATAAACTAAAAGTTTGTTGTTTCGTATTTGGATATTGAGAGGAAAATTGAGTGTATTGGTTTATATAAATATTTGGTTGCCGAATGTGTTTGGGTTTTTGTTGATGTTTGGTTAATTGTAGGTGATATCAAAAAATGCAGTTATTTGGTTATTTATTTGAGATCATCTTGTAATTTTACCCATAGGTCATTTTCATGATGACTTTCTGGTCATCATAAAAATTACTCAGATTTCTGTTATTTTCAGCTGGTCATTTTTATGATTACTTCTTGGTCATTTTTATAATGACTTGCTGGTCATCTATTTAATTTTTCATATTTTTGTTATTTTCCAACTGGTCATTTTATGATTACTTCTTGGTCATAAATATAATTATTCTTTCATGATACCAGTAACAATACCACAGGTTTAGTATGTTTGACGCGTACCGGATAGGAAAACTACCCGAGCCAAAACAAATATTTTTATTAACATTGCAGAGACACATAATAACTTGAAAGAGTGGTTGTCACCCCGACAGTATGAGGGCGTGATCCGTCATCCATGCATTAAGAAATTTCTGAAGTTAAAGACGCTTGGTTGGGCTGGGCAGGTCTTCCACAACATTGTACTGCGTTTGAAAGATCACTCAGGAATGAGTGATGCTCTATGGTTTGAGGTTGGTGAAGACCTGGGTAGATTTTCCATCAACGAGTTCTGCCTAATAACTGGCATGAAATGTGTAGGGTCTACCTATCTCACACCGGCGGTTGATAATCGATTAACGAGAAGATATTTTTCGACATTACGAGGTGTGTCGAGAGAACATTTGGAGTTGCAGCTGTTGAATGCAAAATTTGACAACGACGACGACGTTGTCAAGCTTGGCTTACTATACATGATATTTTGCATTTCTCTTGCAAATGCAAATTCCGTGAAGATAGACCCGAAATATTTTGCCCTAGCCGATAACTTGGAGGAGTTCAATGCTTTTCCGTGGGGTGTGCTCTCATGGGAGCCAACCCAAGCTGCAATATGTAATGCAGTTGAAAATAAGCTGTCTTCAAAGAGAAGATTGTTAAAGAAGTCTGATAAAGTGTATTACAGTATCGCAGACTGTCGTCGTGCCTTACTCTTTTGGGCATATGAGAACATCCCAACAATAGTAGGCAAATTCACCACCAAGTACGTTGAGGCCATTTCGCGTATGTTGTCATGAACCTCCACGGATAATGTGAAGTATGATGAAGTGATGTCGGCTTTAACCGCTGTTGGCGAGAAATAGGTAATTTTTATACTTTAAATATATTATTATTACTGATAGTGTCATTTACAAGTGTTGGTCATTTACATATAACCGGGTGGTAATTTTTGTAATGACCATGCATTTGTTAGCGTCAATACCAACGTTGGTCATTTACATAATGACTGGGTGGTAATTTTTTTAATGACCATATATTTGTTAGCGTCAATACCAATGGTGGTCATTTACATAATGACCGGGTGATAATTTTTGTTAGCGTCAATACCAATGGTGGTCATTTACATAATGACCGGGTGATAATTTTTGTAATGACCATACATTTGTTAGCGTCAATACCAGTGTTGGTCATTTTCATAATGACCGGGTGGTAATTTTTGTAATGACCATACATTTGTTTGTTAGCGTCAATACCAGTGGTGGTCATTTACATAATGACCGGGTGGTAATTTATGTAATGACCATACATTTGTTAGCGTCAATACCAGTGTTGATCATTTACATAATGACCGAGTGGTAATTTTTATAATAACCATACCTTTGTTTGCGTTAATGCCAGTGGTAATCATTTATATAATGACCGGGTGGTAATTTCTGTAATGACCATACATTTGTTAGCATCAATACCAGTGTTGGTCATTTACATAATGACCGGGTGATAATTTCTGTAATGATCATACCTTTGTTAGTGTCAATACCTGTGTTTTTGGATCATTTACATAATGACTGGGTGGTAATTTTTATAATGACCATACCTTTATTAGTGTCAATACCAGTGTTGGTCATTTACGTAATGACCATATCATGTACTAATATTTATGAAAATCAAATGTGTGCAGCCGAAGTGTTTTTGTGATGATGCCAACTGATGAATAGTTGAAGGGCCCAAGTGTTGCTCAACTATATTTGAAGAATCCTACGGTTGTGCCTTAGCCACCTCGTAAGACACCTGTCCCGCAACCGAGCATAGAGACAAACTCCGAGTGGCGGAAGTTTCAAAAAGAGATCCGAGGACAGGTCGATTCAATGAACAAAAAATTAGAAGATCTGAAAAAGGGACAGAAGAAGTCCAGGAAGCTCTTGCGTAGGGTTCTCAAATTGTTGTACAACCTCAATAACAAAGTTGAGGGGAACCTAACCACTGCGTACCATGTCAGCAACAAGCATAAGAGGAATGTTTAGATAGATGACTTGAATGCCCTGAATACTGATTCTGATGACCTCCGATTCGGCCCTCAAGATGATGTATTCATCGACTCTGACATCGGTGTCATTGCGGATAAAGGTGTGAAAGCAGCCATGGAATTCTAAAATTCTAATAAGGTGATTGTTTGCAGTTGCTGGTGATTTCTATGATGACCCTATATTAATTATTTGATATATTAATGACCAACTAGTCATTTATGTAATGACTATTTGGTTGTTTATGTAATGAACCATGTTAATGATAGCTGTTGTGTTCCCCTTTTGCAGGAAGAGGGAGATGAGGAGAAATAAATTGCTAAAGTTGAGTATGACAAGGGAGAAAAAGATGAGGTAATCTTGAAAATGTGTGTTGAGTATGCCTTATATGTAGATGGTCATTTATGTAATTGTCAACTACTAATTTTGTTTTTGACCTGTTGTGAAATTACACAGGAAAAATATAAAGTGTACCAAGAAGGAGATGAGGGATAAGCCAAGGAAAATGAGGAGGAAAAATTTGAGAACAGCAAGGGAAAGGAGGAGGAGAGAAAGCCTGACACGGCGAAGGAAAAAAAAAAGAGGAAAAAGAGGATGAAAAAGCCAAGGGAGAAGAGGAGAGAAAGAATAAAGAAGCAGCCAATGAACAAGAGGAGAGCATAAGTGATGTGGTTGTTACGAATTTCTGTAACAAACAAACATAGTCATATTGATTATTACCTACGAGTCAAACTTCAGTTTAACCTGTTTGATATTTGTCATTTATAGATCCCTAAGTAGAAGAGGTCCAGATTTTCAAGGCTTGGACAATAGCAGTCCGGACCTATGGTTAAGATTGGCTCACCATCCCATGCTCCGACTAAGCCCAATTATGCCCTCCCACCAAGTCTCTCAGATGAACCTCCTAGAGAGAAGCTAGAGGAGTTCAGGGAGTGAACAAAGAAAGGATTATTGAAGAGGCCTCCTCAAGGGTAATTTGTTTCTAACAAATAAATGTCATTTTGCTTTGAAAATGATATTTAATATTGTCTTTACTAATTTAATTATTTTTATTTTTAGGAAACGGCCTCCCTGATACATTGCAAAGTATGAGACATTGGACAAACCCCACGACCTCGAATTCATGGCAATTGAGAAAAAAAGTTGGTTTTATGAGTTACTAACCTCTCCTGTGTGGCTCTGAGATGAAGTAAGTAGTAAATTTTTTTAAGAATCCATGTACCAAATTTTTGTTAACCTTATGTGAAGAAGGTAACTTTTATGTTGACTCGTACTGTTTTGCCATTTGTCTCTGGTTTGTTTATTTAGCACATTGACGTTGTATTCTACTCTTTGAGGAATAAGATCATGCAGTTCCCCGAATTGGTACAACGAAAGGTCACAACGGTAGACACGTTTTTTCGTGACAAGATTGGTGCATTGTGGCGTGTCTACAAGAAATCACCAGATAATTTTGATTAGGGATTGTGTGATTCTTTAATGAAGATCATACTTGACGTGTGTGTCCGATGTCGTTTGTCATGGTTTGAGGTGAACACTTTGCTAATACCAATGCATTTGGAAGATTTGAAATATTAGGTATTAGTAAAGCTCAACCTTTTGAATTAGACCATTGAGGTGTATGACCTTCTTAATCATGAAGGCCCTCACGATTACAAGGTCCGAGAAGCATTGGAATGTATGTCAAAGTTTATTCCAATGCTGGCTGATAGGATCAGTTTGTTCGAATTCAAACCAAGAGACCCTCTGGGAACTTACCCAATACCTGTCACCATCATACAAGATATCACTCGACAAGAAAATTGGCGAGTTAATGTATTGATAATGTTTTCATACGACCTTCTTAACTGTGATACTTATGTGATTTGTGATTCATTATCATTCGTGAAACAAGGGTGACCGTAGAATCTTTACTATTAAATGTGTTGAATGCTTGATAGAAGGGAGGGAAGTCCGTTATTAGGTTATTCAGGGATGCATGCATATGTTTGGTGAGTGGCTAACATGTTATTTGTGGTGTCATGTACAGAGAAATATTGAAGATAATTATAAAAGTGATAAGAATGTGGATATGATAGACTTATAAATAACATTTTTTTATAATTCTTTTTATATGTTCATGTTGTAAATTGCCCCATTATTTTATTCATTATAGAACATGTTTAAAGTTGTAAATGTCCATTTGATGCAATATGTAATTGTAAAGATGACAATTTGACCGTAGGCACAAAGGTCACAATGAAATTGACCAGGAGGTCATTATGAAAATGACATTTCCTGTAAAAGTCCCAAATGTTAGGCAAATCCTTTATTTTTGTTTTTGTTTTCCTTTTCCACACAACGTATGCTAACTCCTATGTGTGTTCTAGAATACTTGTTGTTCCATCACTTTATAAATATTTTTCTCAAACCGTAGGCATAGAGATCGTAATGAAATTGACCAGGAGGTCATTATAAAAATGACAGTTCCTGTAAAAGTCCAAAATGTTAGGCAAATACTTTATTTTTGTTTTTTTTTTCCTTTTACATACAACGTATTCTAACTCCTATGTGTGTTTTGGAATACTTGTTATTGCATCACTTTGTAAATATTTTTATCAAACCGTAGGCACAGATGTCACAATAAAATTGACTAGAAGGTCATTATGAAAATGACATTTCCTGTAAAAGTCCCAAATGTCAGGCAAATCCTTCATTTTTGTTTTTGTTTTTTTGTTTTTCCTTTTACACACAACTTATGCTAACTCCTATGTGTGTTTTAGAATACTTGGTGTTTCATCACTTTGTAACTATTTTTGTCAAACCATAGGCATAGAGATCACAATGAAATTGACCTGAAGGTCATTATGAAGATGACATTTCCTGTAAAAGTCCCAAATATTAGGCAAATTCTTTATTTTTGTTTTTGTGTTTATCATTTTACACACAACGTATGCTAACTCCTATGTGTGTTTTAAAATACTTGTTGTTCCATCACTTTGTAAATATTTTTGTCAAACCGTAGGCACAGAAGTCACAATGAAATTGACCAGAAGGTCATTATGAAAATGACATTTCCTGTAAAAGTCCCAAATATTAGGCAAATCCTTAATTTTTGTTTTTGTTTTTGTTTTTTGTTTTTCCTTTTACACACAACGTATGCTAACTCCTATATGTGTTTTAGAATACTTGGTGTTCCATCACTTTGTAAATATTTTGTCAAACTGTAGGCACAGAGGTCACAATAAAATTGACCAGGAGGTCATTATGAAAATGATATTTCCTGTAAAAATCACAAATGTTAGGCAAATCCTTTTTTTTTTTCCTTTTACACACAACGTATGTTAGGGAAATCCTTTGTTTTTCCCTTTTACACACAACGTATGCTAACTCCTATGTGTGTTTTAGAATACTTGGTGTTCCATCACTTTGTAAATAATTTTGTCAAACCATAGACACAGAAGTCACAATGAAATTGACTAGAAGGTCATTATAAAAATGACATTTCCTGTAAAAGTCCCAAATGTTAGACAAATCCTTTATTATATTTTTTTTCCTTTTACACACAATGTATCCTATGTGTGTTTTAGAATACTTGTTGTTCCATTACTTTGTAACTATTTTTGTCAAACCGTAGACACAGAAATCACAATGACATTGATCAGGCGGTCATTATGAAAATGACATTTCCTATAAAAGTCCCAAATGTTAGGCAAATCCTTTATTTTTGTTTTTTGTTTTCCTTTTACCACACAACATATGCTAACTCCTTTGTGTGTTTTAGAATACTTGTTGTTCCATCACTTTGTAAATAATTTTGTCAAACCGTAGGCACAGAAATCATAATGAAATTAACCAGGAGGTCATTATGAAAATGACATTTCCTGTAAAAGTCCCAAATGTTAGACAAATCCTTTATTATTTTTGTTTTTTCCTTTTACACACAACGTATCCTATGTGTGTTTTAGAATACTTGTTGTTCCATTACTTTGTAACTATTTTTGTCAAACCGTATACACAGATATCACAATGAAATTGACCAGGCGGTCATTATGAAAATGACATTTCCTATAAAAGTCCCAAATGTTAGGCAAATCCTTTATTTTTGTATTTTTTTTTTCCTTTTACCACAACATATGCTAACTCCTTTGTGTATTTTAGAATACTTGTTGTTCTATCACTTTGTAAATATTTTTGTCAAATCGTAGGCGCAGAGGTCACAATGAAACTGACATTTTCTGTAAAAGTCCTAATTGTTAGGCAAATCTTCTTTTTTTTGTTTTTTTTTTTTTTGTTTTGTTTTGTTTTGTTTTTTTTTTCATTTTACACACAACGTATGCTAACTCCAATGTGTGTTTTAGAATACTTGTTGTTCCATCACTTTATAAATATTTTTTTCAAACCAAAGGCACAAAAGTCACAATGAAATTGATCAGGTGGTCATTATAAAAATGACATTTCCTGTAAAACTCCCAAATGTTAGGCAAATCCTTTTTTTTTTCCCTTTTATACACAACGCATGCTAACTCCTATGTGTGTTACGTAAATATCAAAATAAATGTATCACATCATTAACATTGAGAAGGTCATAATGAAATTGACCAGGTAGTCGTTATGAAAATGACATTTCCTGTAAAACTCCCAAATGTTAGGCAAATCCATGTTTTTGGGAAATCATAATTACTGTTGACACCTAATTCCATAAACCCGCAAACGTAGTACTTAAAATCAATGACATAAATTTTAAAGATCAATTGTGCGTAACTTCAGATACAAAATAAAATAATGCTAAAATCATCACATAACGGTGCTGTGAGCTGTCAAAGATATATGGGAACTTGTTGTTGGACCTATGCGTAACAGTACTGGGTTAGTACAAGTTTGCCAGTTGTGTCCATAACCATGACATCTGCCTCACCAAATAGTCCCCGGTTCCTCACCTTGGGACAAAATCCTACTAACCCTTGGCCTTCCGAGACCACGCTTTGTTTTGGGAGGATTAACAATTTGGGATCTGACTTCTGCAGAAACATCTCAGCCCTCAGCGTTGCCTATCCGATGGACTACAGGTGCATAGGTTGAATAGAGATAATCTTTCGTGTAGTAATGAGAGCAATAATTGTACGGATCAACTCGTAGATGGTTACAAACGGCCATTATATGAGGGCAAGGATTTTGATTGACCTGAAAACGTCTGCAGGTACAGATCTTTTCTCTCATATCCATAATCTAAGTTTGGGCAGCATTGTTAGTAACAGCGTACTCAAATTGATCAGCTGACCGAGGCTGTAAACAAAGGGAAGTTGAAGGCATTAGTTTCTTCGAAGTCATTATCAACATTAGTGCAATGTCATTTATAAAATTACCGATCATTACAAAATTTAGCGTATACCGTAAGTCATGTTGTAATTGTTATCACGTACCATTATTGTTAGTCCTAATGAAAACTGTGTGCGAAGAAGTTTCTCTACCTTGGGGCCTAGTTTTGATGTAATTTTCAGGGCCTCTTCACGTCTCTCGACAAACCATCTTTGTAGTAGTTCCCTTAACCATTCTACCAAGAATCCCACTGGCATTAACCTGGCTTTCTGATCCACATTTTTCAATGACTCTGCAATGTTAGTTGTCATGATTGCATACCTCCGTCAATTGAAGTATGCTCGCGACCATTTTTTAGGATCTGCCTGCAAAAGGTATTGGTGCATCTCGGGGTTACGATTCCTGATGGATTCTATATGACGCTGGTGCTCACTGACAAGATACGCCCTCAATACAACCGTCAAAATAGGTTTTCATAAGGCCTTTGAAATCTTTGTACCTCGTCTTTAAGTTTGCAGCCAAGTGTTGAACGTATATCCTGAAATCATCATCTGGATAAACAATGCTGGCTGCATATTCGATACCCTGATGCCTATCAGCCACAATAGCAAGAGACTCTCATATGCCTATTGAATCCCGTAGCTTCTCGAAAAACCATTTCCACAATTCATTGGTCTCTGACGGAACGATACCAAAAGCGAGTGGAAATATGGAGCCATTTGCATCGTAACCATAAGCTGTAAACAGTATTCCTCCAAACCTAGCCTTTAATGCTGATACATCAACCACAATTACTAGACGACAATGAGGCCAACCCTGCTTTGATGCAGCTAAGCACATGTAGAATTATTTTAAACTATTTTCTTAGTTGATCTCAATGTGAATGTCGGAGCTAGGATTTTTTCTCTTAACCATTTCACCCCAAGCAGGCAGAACTCTAAGGGCCAAAAGAGGTCATTATTAAAAAATAATTACCATGTGGTAAATATACAAGTTAACATAATGACGGTGGAATTTACCTACCTCTGTATGACTCTGCATCATCGCCCCTCAGGCTGGTCAGTGCAGCTTCCTTCTCTCACCATGCTCTAGGCACTCCAAATTCATCTTGCATGTCCCGCATTATTTCTTGAGGTCTATATGAGGTATTAGTCGGATCCAAGTATTTTTCCTTCACATACTCCCCAATCACCCAACTCTTGGCTTGACGATGATGCTCTTGAACGATTTCAATAGAGCAAGTATGGACATTATCGTACCTCTTCATAACAAACAATTTACTACCTGGACATCATCGTACCTCTTCACAACAAACAATTTACTACCTTTCATCCTTGATACGAACCATGCCAACAAACTGACGAAACCCGATACCAAATCTGGAAACAACAACCCAAGATCTTTCAAGTTTGATGGAAACTGTGACCCGTTGCTTAGCGAAGCAAGAACCTTGGTATGGTGAAGACGCCACAAACGGTTATGGAAAATCCATTTGATAAGTCAATTTGAACGCCACAAGGAATCCTTGACAAGTTCGAATAAGTTTCTTCAAGAACTCAAGAAGAATAACTCACAATATGAATAAACATCAAAATCTAATTCATAATCTGAAAAGTCAGCCTTTTATAGCCTAAATTACACTTGTAAAATTCCTAATCTACCCCTAAGGATAAACATGCCTAAAAAACCTAGGAATCAGATTTATCTAAACCAAAAAATACTAAAATTCAGAAAAATTTTAAATTAAAAATTAAAACTAAAACTAAGATTATAAAGAAATCAAATCTTGAACTCTTGGAAACGTAATCTTGACTTGATTTTTTGTTGGAAAATAACGTCCACTTCAGCCTTGGAAAATTAAAACGTCCACATCAGCCTTGGCTCTCTTCCGGATCAACTTTGATGAGTAAAATCAATCTTTGTTCACCATCAATAGTGAACACACTCTCTTCTTGTTGTAGAACTCTCCGAACTAAGTTATTCAACTCTTTTTGAATCTTTTAGCTCGAGCTCTCGTCATCGGACCAACTGGAACTTGAATTAGTTCGTGAGAATTCCTTTGAGCCTTGATGTACTTATCAATCCTAGTCGCACACAACTGCCATGGATATCTCTCAATATCTATACATATCACGTGCAATAAAGTAGAGTTCGACCTCTTCACTTTGAATTGGTAGTGTTTACTCATTGCATCATGATGAAGATGGTATTACCATAACTTTTGTTATCAAAAATACAATTTATGCGCATTGTGATAGGTGTAAAATCAGCAACAACTACTGAGCCAGAAAAAACTGTCACTACTAGGTACATGAACAGATTGAGTTCTAGTAGTATTGACAATAGAATGGGCTCTAATGCTTGCTGCGATACTCTTCTCGTTTGAATCACGAGCAGCATCCGCAACATTTAATTCTCCGGCATTACAATCATCATGGTCTATGCCTAATTCATTGTTCAATAATTCATGTTGCTCTTCAATTCCATCTTCCATGTGCAAATCCAGACCTACTGTGGGAGAAGGGTTATGAGAAGGGATAGGAGAAGGAATCATAAGATTGTTAATAGCAACAGGTTGCATGGCTTCATCACTCTGTCCACCATCCCCAGAAGGTTGCATGTCTATATGGTTGCTTTCCCCTACCTCAGGTGCTTTCACTTCGGCCACAGACTCATCCAATACATCAAAGCTAATTGGGAATTTGCTAATCACATGAACATCCTTCTTCTTCAGTTGTATGTAGAAATTAACGTAGGCATCACACTGTATCCTCACAGGAGGCATTCCAGGTTCAATGGCGTATCTCATGACTATAGTCTTTTCTAGGCCCCTAATTCTAATAACACTCATCACCAACTCAATAAGACCAACATAAGTTGCGGCAAGGGGCACCAATACTCCCTTCATTTCATCACCAACATATCTCAATATACCATCCCAATGACCATTATACTTGATGAAAACACAAACCGCAGCCATTCCTAAATGAAATAGCAAGAAGTTAGTCAATATTATATTTACATTATAGAGAAAGGGAAAATGATGATAGATATAGAGAGAGGACTTATATATTGTGGATGGTCATTAAGAAAATAACCACCTGTGTTCAACTCTCAAATATTAGGCGAAACAAAAGTTAGGCAAATCCATGTATTTTCCCTATTTTACACAATGTATGTCAACTCCAATTTTTGTTTTAAAATCCATGTTGTTTCATCAATTTCAATATATTTTTCATTGGCATAGAGGTCACAATGAAATTGACCTTGTAGTCATTATGAAAATGACCAGTTTTGTTCAACTCTCTAATGTTAGGCGAAACAAGAGTTAGGCAAATGCATGCTTGTTTCCCATTATACACATTATACACAATGTATGACAACTCCCATATGTGTTTTAGAACCCCTGTTGTTACGTCAATGTCAAAATAAATGTATGACATCCTTAGCACTGAGAATATCATAATGAAATTGATCTATTGGTCATTATGAAAATGACCATTTGTGTCCAACTCTCAAATGTTATGACAACTTCCATTTGTCATTTAGAACCCCTGTTGTTGCCTCTGTTAGTCATTATGACAATGACCATTTGGGTTAGATTATCAAATGATTTGCAAATATTTTTTTTTCGTTATGGTCAAAATCATAACTTCCATTTGGTAAAAATATTATTCACCGATTTGGTCATCATAATGATGCCCAAAAGGTTATTATGTTGTATACCGTTAGTAGTGTTGAAAATTTTTTGGAGCGAGAAATATTACAATAAGAGATCAAAAAACATATGAAATCTATCTTATTACCCATATGTGCTACATGAGACCAAGATCTTAGCCTCAAAAGTTTAACATAGTCATCTTTTAGATTATAATTCAAACGCAAAACCCATTTAAAACATATAGAAACAAATAAAACCAAATAACAAGCAGTGTTACCACAGATTTGCACTTGATATAAGCTAAAATGAGGCTAATAGGAAGTGGGAAAAGTTTCAAATGGATTAGGTGCTGAGCTGGCAGTTTCGGTTCAACTATGGTGAGGATAGAAAGGGTGAGTTGAGTAGAGTGAACAAAGATGGGGAGAGATTTGTTGGACTTAGAGTGAGCTCAGATCTTCAACAATGGTGAAGAGAAAGTGTGTGAGGCTAGGGTGAAAGGAAAACGAAGGAAGAAAAAATGATATTTAGAACTACGACTTATATATTGTGGGTGAGGAGTTTTGGGGGGGGGGGGGGGGGGGGGGGGGGGCGCGGGAAAGTGAGAAAAACCTCAGTTTAGGGTTGGCTGAGGGCATTTTTGACTTTTTACAGCCACCTCAATTGATGTTGTTGATGTGGCAGTGCTAGTAATGAAGGGAAAAATGGTGCTATTTTTAATAATATTTTTCCCACAAGTGCTACTTTTGAAATTAACCATAAAACCATATCCTGAAGTGCTCTTCTGATTATCTACATCTCCAGTATAATCACTATCCATAAAACCAAACAAATCTGACTTTGCTCCCTTCTTGTAGAGCAGCCCAAATTCCACGGTACCTTGCAAGTACCTAAAGATCCTCTTGGCAGCTAGAAGATGCATCTCAGTAGGATTCTCCATGTATCTACGAATGAGACTCATAGCATGCATTATATCGGGCCTTATGGCAGTCAAATACATCAAACTTCCAACAATTTGCTTGTAAAGAGTGTTGCCCACCTTTCTTCCTTCAGAATCCTTGGTTAGCTTCAAACCAAACTCTGTTGAAGTGCTCACATAATTGCAATTCTTCATTTGAAACCTGTCTAGAATTTCTAGGACATATTTCTTTTGAGAAATAAAAATTCCATCAACAGATTGCACCACTTCGATACCAAGAAAATAATGCATCGTTCCAGGATTAGTCATATCAAATTCAAACATCATGGACTTCTTAAAATTTTCAAACATGACACTATCATTACCAGTATAAATCAAGTCATCGAATTATAAGCAGGCAATGAGCATTTTTCCTCCATCTTCTAATTTTGTAAAAAGTGTATGCTCATAGTGACACTTTTGAAATCCTTCCTTTAAAAAATAAGCTTTTATACAACCATACCAAGCTTGTGGAGCTTGTTTTAATCCATACAAAGCCTTTGTTAATTTATACACCTTTTGCTTATTTCCAAATTTCACGTAACCAGGAGGTTGATCGTTAAATACCTCTTCTTCCAATTCTCCATGTAAGAATGCCGATTTCACGCCCAAACTTTTTCAAAAAAAGATTTAAAAAAAAAAACCAGTCGTAAAATGCAGTATTATTCAAAATGAACTCAAACACGAAACGAAAGCTTATATAGCTTCGCCCCTCTCAGTTATCTATAGCATGGGATACTTTCAAAGTACCATATTCTTTCACCATATTAGCATTGTACAGTCCCGAGTACCATATTCTTAATTATAGGAACTATTATTAGATTATCTATATTATATTAATAAAATAAAGTTAATACATAATTACCAACATAGAATAAAAAATATACATAAAGAAATCAGCAAGTTTTATTATTTCCTAACAATTCAAAAGAAAAAAAAATAATTATGTTGTCCAACTTCTAAAGAAAAATTAATTTTAACATCTCATGGTTAATCCTTTTATGTGATTATACATAAATATCTAGGTCAAGTATTGATGTATGCAATTCACTTTACATAGTTCTTATATCATTTACAAGATAGACTCTCTAATTCTTACTTCATTTTTGTCTTTGTTTTGAGAGTGAATTTATTCAAACATAAAATAATCATGTAAAAATTTTCAAAAAATAAAAATAATCATGTAAAATATATAATATTGTTTAATTGAAGTTCAATTTTTTTTTTTTCCATATTAGGTTACTTCAAATCCTTTTTTTTTCATAAGTTTTCTTTTTGAATCAACAATAAAAGATCCATTTCTCATTTGAGACTGAAAAACTAAAGCATAAAGGTGCCGTAGGCATCCACCATGACTAGTGTGTGTGCGTGTGTGTGTGTGTGTGCGCGTGCATCGTGTTTATTGATGGTCAAAGTCGTAGATAGTACGCGTCTCAATACATTTGACAAATCCAAATATGTGAACATATATATTTTTAAAAAGATAATAGTTAAATAATGAAATAAAACAGGGAATTCTCGCTATAAAAGTTTTTTTTTTTTTTTTTCCCGATAAGAATTGTCTTTAACTATTAAAAAAGTAATTATTTATCGGACTGTTAAGTGGCTCCCTACGCCGATAGTTGTTTATTCACGTATTTATTATTTTATAAATTAAGGCTAAAGTAGCAGGTTGGTAGAGAAACCTAATATATTGGTGTTGATAATCGTTATCTATAAATTAGAGATATATCTTGATCCGCGCATCAAGAGACGGCAGATATATATCTGGTTGTGATCTTCCTCTTGGAATATCCGGTGGTGATTTTCTATGTTATGTCTTTTTTATATGGTAAAACAAAAGAAAAAAAACAAAACAAAACTAAATGGTATTCTCCTGTGCCTGATTTTTGGCTTCATCGACATAAATTGTATCCCTCGTCATCATTTGTTTGGAGCTTTCAGCTAATAATAATGATATATTAATGAAGCGAACTAATGGTAGAGAATTTTCGGTCAAGAAGTGTTTTATTGGCTGGATCAACCGACGAATTTTTGGACCAATCAATATAATATTTCCTCTCCATCAAAAAGAAAAATGCACGGAGACTTTCCTACAAAGGAAAAAGTTATAATTCTTTTAATTAACCACAAGAAACGGTACATATGGAAAACTTAAAAAACCTAATATGAGAACTTTTTAAATTCGAAATCTAATTATTTCAATTTTTTTTTTTTTTTTCTTTTTCAAAATAAGAGTCACATGCATCATATTATAAATAATAAATAGTAACAAAAAACAATACGGTAGAACTCATCTAGAAAACCAACCTCAGAACAATGGCTACAAATATCTCTAAGCACCAGGCCCACAAAGATATCGAAGCATTGACTCTTCCTAATTGAACTTTCCGATAATCGTTTTGCAATTAACCAATGCCTCTACTTTCTTTTTTTACTGGTCAAAAAAGAAAATTATTACTATTAGTTTGTCTTCATTCCTTCCTTTTATAGAACACAATTAGTATGCCGGCCTCGAATAAGGTGTCGTAATAAACAGTAAGGCATAAAAAGTAGTCGCAGCCGCACGTGTCATTTTTTGGGTGGCAATATTATCCATCATGTATGATTCCAGCTCATTGAATTTGAGTATCAAGTAATTTTAAACACCACGATTACACTTTAATAATTCATAAAAGATCAATGTCGTATGTAAATTTAATAACTTGACCCATTCTTTATTAATATACAATATTAATTAATGTTGTTATACAATATTATTAATGTTTTTTTACACAATTTTGTATTTGATATATTAATTTAATTTCAATTAAATTGTTTTTTTTTAATTTTTATCTTTTTTTAAAAAATAAATAAAAATTATAATAAATTTTTAAAAAATCAATTAATTTTAACTTAAAATTTTTAATTTTAATTAACGATGCAAATGGAGACTATTATGTATATTTGTTGGCGGCATTGAACATAAGAAAAACATTTCAGCGCATATACATAGAGATCTTTCACATGAGATGACGTCATGCTGTACGTATGTTGCTAAAGCCTATTAGACTAGATTCCGTCCATTGGGGATAAGTACAAGAAAAAATGCACCACAGTTGCTTATTCACCAAAAAAAAAAAAAAGAGAGAGAGAAAAAAATTTTTGCACCACATATTTAAATCAGGTAAACAAAAGATTATACAAGGAGAGAGGAAGTACAAAAAAAAATGGAATTTTCTTTTTCCAATATTAGGCTTATTAATTGGATTGTGACCAATGCATAGATAGATAGATCTTCACGATTGTAGTAAATTAACATTGCCATGGCCAAAACACTTGAGATCTCCCATGTCCCTCCCTTTGCAGATTCACCCGATTCTCTCTCCGACTTCTCTCTGCCGTTAACTTTCTGCGACACCTTGTGGTTCAAATTCCCTCCGGTGGAGCGTCTCTTCTTCTATTCTCTCCCACAACCAAAATCAACCTTCTTAATCTCCACTCTCCCTAAACTCAGACACTCTCTCTCTCTAACCCTCTGCCACTTCCTCCCTCTCGCCGGAAACCTCACTTGGCCTCCTGATTCCCCCATACCCATCGTTCTCTACAACCCCAAACGACGGCGTTTCCCTCACCGTCGCCGAGTCCGACGCAGCCAACGAATTTGACTTCCTCTCCGGAGACCATGTCCGTGAAGCGGCGTTGTTTCATCCCTTCATTCCCAAGCTGAACGTCACCGAAACGCGGGCTTCGGTCTTGGCCCTGCAAATCACTCTGTTCCCGGACAGGGGATTTTCAGTCGGCGTGACGTGTCATCACGCCTTTCTCGACGGAAAGTCCACGACCATGTTCATGAAAGCTTGGGCTCATATTTGCAGATCGGAGCAGCCGGTCCTACCACCGGAGCTAACGCCTTTCTTCGACCGATCAGTCATCAGCGACCCCGACGGGCTTGACTCATTCTACGTGAAACAGTGGCTGGCGTCTACTGATATTAGTTCCAAAGATGACGACCCAAATCTGTTCCAGTTTCTGCCGAGTCTAAAAGTCCCATCCGACTTCGTTCGAGCCACTTTCCAGTTAACCCGCGCCGACATCGCCAAGCTCAGGGAAAAGGTATTGTCCTCTTGGGACAAACTGGAAAAGCTCCGGTTAACCTCGTTCGCTGTGACGTACTCCTATATAGCTCTCTGCACTCTGAGAGCGACGGAGGACGACTTCGAAGCCGGGAAAAAGAACAAGTTCCTCTTGGGCTTCACGGCGGATTTCCGGAACCGTCTGAAGCCGGCCGTTCCGGAGAACTACTTCGGGAACTGCGTGGGACCGGTGGTGAACTACGGGGATTTGATAAAGACTTTGAAGGAATCAGCAGATAAGGAGCCGTTGACCGTGGTGGCGGCGGAGGTCAACGAGCTGATGAAGAAGTTGGAGGAGGATGTCATGGAAGGAGCAGCTGAGGAATTCTTGAAGTTGATGAGGGCGATTAAGGAAGGGAATGGCGGTGCCGGAGTGGCGGGGTCGCCGAGGTTCGGGGTTTACGAGTTGGATTTCGGGTGGGGAAGGCCAGAGAAGGTGGAGATAGTGTCGGTGGACAGGACCGGAGCGATGGCCTTGGCGGAGTCTAGGGATGGAAGTGGAGGCATTGAGATTGGTGTCGTTTTCAGGAAACATCAGATGGATGTTTTCTCTTCTCTCTTTTACGCTGGCTTAGAGAATCATGTCTAGACTTTTTTTTCCTCATTTTTCATCCTTCTTTTTTTTTTTTCATTTAGTTTTTCATTGGACTACAAGAACTAAGGACTAAGGAGGTGCGGTCGACCATTTTTTTTAATTTTTTTTGCCCAAAGTATGGCCCTCGTTTATTTTCCCCTCATTTTATTAGATATTATTTCATTTTAGTGTATTTTATTCTTATGTAATAGTTGGCATGTCTTCATAGGCAAGGGTCTCTCTCTCTCCTCTTCTTTTCTCTTCTCTTCCTCTTCTTCTTCTTCTTCTACTGACAGGGCATGTTATTGATGGGATAACAGTATACCCTATCGCACAGAATTTTATCTTTAAGCAAAAATATATATATTTTAAAATTCTTTAATATATAATATAATGAATAAGGTACATTATAATTAATATGTAAAAAAAAACATCTCTACCCTTTGATTATAACTATAATGATAGGGAATATAAAAGGGACTCTATCACATATTTACTCTATTTAAAATTCTTTTCTGGAAATTAAAGAAACTACTTCTACATGCAAGCTACTTTTTTAGGCACATGTTTGTTTAATTACGTGAGATATTTTCAAACAAAAGAAAACCAAACACTGAAAGGATGGTTTTTGAAATTACTTGTTTCACTCAAGATTTTGATTTTAGGGTTTGAATAACTTGAATGGAAGAGGCAAACTGTTCCTCTGCTAGACATGTCCGAAATATAGAAATTAAATAAGTTTTTAATGTATGTTTGACAGTCATCTGAAATCCCAACACGAAATACTCGTAGGTAAGTATGTGATCCACTTTTAGAGCAAGAGTCTATGATGTGTTAGTAGTACTCCGGACAAATTCACGTTGAATATGGAACAGTAACTTTGGTTAATTCAACTTCTATATGCCAATAAAAGAAATTACAATCTTTTCTATTTATCAAAAAATATATATATATTTCTAATTCGATGCCGTGTAGAAATTTTCTTAATATAAAATTGTAACTTTCTTTTTCTTGCTTATCACTTTACAACGCTTGTTTTTGTTTTATAATAGCACTATTTTTTTTTTTTTGGGCTCTGAACACTATTTGAAAGTAGAACACACGTTTTATATTATATATTTTCTTTCGACAATTAGCTGAGCGACGACAAAGTTAAAACGATAAAACATTTAGGAAAAAAAAAATGATGTGACAACAGCTAGCAAAACTGAAACTTGAAAAAATATATATATATATATACATATATATATATATACACATATATACACACACTATAATAATAAGGAGAATAAAAAATTTCAAGACAACAACAGCAAAACCAAACACTTGAAAACGACAATTAAAAAAAAAAAAAAAAAACGGAAACAACCCAAAAAAAAGGGCACTAGAACTCAATAACGACAAACCTGTTAAAAATGGGATTAAAGCAAAAATGACCGTTTGAGTATTTTCCTGTCAATCAATAATTTGTCATTTTTTCTTGGTAGAATCAATATAATTTTTCATTGAATCGATTGGCTATTTACCAATCAATCAATGGTTTTCAATTGTCAATGAGTGATACACTATGGATTCCAAATTCGAAACTCAAATTATCTCTTCCTTTAGAAGAATAAAAACACACAAATTATCTCTTTAAAAAAAAGTTCAAAAAAAAAAAACTAAACTAAACTAAACAAAAAAGTTCCTTCTCCAACCTCAGCAACAATTGCCACCACTGCTCCAACGCTCAAACGGCTTGACAAACAATAGGAACGGAACTACAAGGCTTTGGTGTCAGCCAAAGGAAGTGTAGTCGATGGTGCGCACATTACTCTTTGACGTCACGTAGCTCTGCACCGCCGTCTCCATGAGGATCTCCGGCGAGAGAGAACTCATCTCCTCCACCATTGACAACTGATTGAATGAAGGGGGTGATGATCTAGGGTAGATTTGGCCTTTGAGAATAGCAATAATTTCATTTAAAACACTGGCCATTAAACTATGATACGAAAACTTTGGTTATTTTTTTAGCAGGTACTTAAAAACAGCTACCCATCCGAATTCCAATTAAAAAAAAAAAAACCTAGGATAACCTGAAAAAATATGACAATATTTGGAAACGAAAGGAACTTCACAAACGAGACAGCATTAAAAAAAAAAAAAAAAAAAAAAAAAAAAAAAAAAAAAAAAACATTACCATGAGAAAGACAAACCTCCCCAGAAGAACAAAATACAGGTAGAATATTTATGTAGAATTTTCCACATAATAATTTATAATCAAACGACCAAAAATATAAAATCTTTCGTGCGGGAATAAATGGCTCGATGTCTGATAGTTAATATATAACTAGAAAAAAAGAAAAAAAAAAAATTTCCTGTGAAATGAGGGAATTGGGAAATGTGGAAGGAAGAAAAGATTCTTTTTCTCATAATATTCTTTGGTGTGAAAGGAAGGAAAGAAAACAGAAATCATATCTTTTAATTGGTATAGAGATGAAGGGGAAGTAAGGAAAATATTTTGTTTATAAAATGATTATTTTACCAAGAAGAGAGAATCCCTCCAATAATCTCTAGAATCCCTCCAATAATCTCTTAAATTTCAGCTGGATGTTTTGAAGGAGTTAGAATCCATCCCCTAATCCATTCATTCAACTTTTCTCTTTTATCAAACAAATAAAAATATCATAATCCTTTCACTAATCTCTATAATCGTCTCTTTCTTTCAACTTTTCTCTCTTACAATGTTTCCTGCAAAATCTCCTTCATTACAAGATGTAATGATAAATCAGTGCTAGATTCCAGAATTAGGTTCTAAAACAAATCAATCTTTTTAAAAACATAACAAAACGTAATTTCATAAAAAATTAATCTCAGAATCATTCTAAAAAAACTCTCATGATTTAATATCATAGCTAACTTTTTGAAATAACATCAAGGGACATTGTTGGTATTGTCTCAGCTTTTATTAATAGTTATTTTTCAACCATTAATAGCTAACTTTTATCTAAGCATTTTCATCTTTTTGTAGTAACATTGATATCATATTAATGATCCTGTCCCATTTCATAAAGTTGTTTTGTAAGATAAAGAGGAGAGTAAGTATTAAATTTCATATCATATTGCCTCACATTAATATGTGAGCAAGATCTTTAATTCATTGGGGTTGCAGTTTTACAAGTATAAATATGAGGTTCAATTGCAAGTTGTCATTTCATTAAAGAATATCTCTTCAATAACTTACCATTGCATAAATTAACTTAAGTTACCTATCTCAGTATCTTTAAAGTGTTTCAAAGTAAATTTACTGTATTAACATTTCCTTCATTGTTTACATCTAGTTAACAAAAAAAAAAAAAAAAAAACATAAAATCGTAAATTCATCCTTCAATGTATATATAAATACCACTTACGTTATAATTAGTATTCTTTTACTAGAAAAACCACATTTGCATTAATTGGTATCCATTTTTCTTTCGTTATTGCTATTTCCAGTACTCATAAGATTGCCTTAAGACACACATGTTTTTAGTAAAATAATGCCAGATAACACGGTTCCTATTCAAAACGTACTTCTCTCAAATGTGCTTGTGGATTTTATTAAAAAAGTAAAATAAATACGTTAGTCTTATCAAAATTCGACGCAAGTAAAATATGAGTTTTAATGATAAATAAAAGTAGTCTCTTCAAACGTCTTTTTGTTGAAACTTGCAAATCCTTCGCATATATCTATCTAACTCTACTTAACCTGATCAACAGATATCCAATTCCTGAAGTACCTACTCTCATGGCACAACCAGACAACATCAAAATACTAGATGTCTGTCACGTCTCTCCGGTACCGTCCAACTCACAGGACTCGGCAGAACTCGCCGAGTTCTCACTCCCACTCACATTCCTCGACACATTTTGCTTCAAATTCCCACCTGTCCAATGCCTCTTCTTTTATCACCTCCCTAACTCAGACCCATCTCTCATGTCTTCCACACTTTCCAAGCTAAAACGCTCCCTTTCTCTCACCCTCCAACACTACCTTCCTCTCGCCGGAACCCTAACTTGGCCTCCAAATGCCACCAAACCCGTTGTTCTTTACAAGCCCGGCAACGCAGTTTTCGTCACCGTCGCCGAGTCCACCGACGAGCATTATTTCAACCGCATCTCCGGTGACCATGTGCGTCAACCCTCCGAGTCTCGTCCTCTTGTTCCTGACTTGCACGTGAACGAGACTACGGCTTCAATAATGACCCTGCAAATCACTCTGTTTCCCGAAGGCGGGATCTGCGTCGGAGTCACCGGCCACCATGCATTTCTCGACGGGAAATCTACCGCCATGTTCATGAAATCATGGGCTTACATTTGCAGAGAAAACCCACCATTTTTATTACCTGAATTAACGCCTTTCTACGACAGAAATGTCGTCAAGGACCCCATTGGGCTCGACATGCTGTACCTAAACCGATGGCTGGCCAGATCCAAGTCCAAACAGAAAGTGTTTGATCATTGGTCGGAAACACATGAACCATCTGACATGGTACGAGGTACTTTCCAGCTGACACGTGGCGACATAGAGAAGCTCAAGAAACGTGTATCCAATCACATCAAAATCTCAAAGCTTGAGTATCTGACCTCGTTTGTTGTCACGAGCGCTCATGTTTTGACGTGCATGGTCAAAGCGATGTCGTCGTCGGAAGGGGAATTCCGGGAGAGTACTAAGGCTTACTTCGTCGTCGGCGTAGACTACCGAGCCCGTTTGGATCCTCCGGTGCCGTTGAACTACTTCGGAAACTGCGTTGGTTCGCATTTGGGGTATGTGCAGGAGAGAGACTGCTTTGAAGAAGACGGTTTGGCCATTGTTGCAGACAAGATAAGGTGTTTGATAAAAGGTCTGGAGAAGGGAGTTCTCGAAGGAGCAGAAGATAGGCTTTCGAAATGGGGTTCGCTGGAGCCAGGAGCACCGATGATTTCCATAACTTGGTCGCCTAAGTTTGGGGTTTATGGGATAGATTTCGGTTTGGGAAGGCCTAAGAAAATTGAAATCTTGTCCATAAACAGAAAATCAATTTCTCTACTGGAGTGTAGAGATGGAAACGAAGGTATTGAGGTTGGTTTGGTTTTAAAGAAGTCTGAAATGGATGTTTTTGCTTCTCTTTTTCGTATCAATTAATCCTGAGGTTCTTGTAGAATAAATATACTATATATATACAATTTTAATTCAAGGTGATAAATGTGTATTGAATGTAGCATCCTGAGCGGGTTATGCACGTAAATTTATATATGTTTGATTTAAGTATGTATATTAGAAAGACATAATAAAATGAGTGGTTGTACTTTTGGCCTTTTTGTAAACTCAATTAATTTGATTAACGAAATTAATTAGAGTGAGTTGTTGTACTTTTGGCCTTTTCTGTAAACTCCAATCTTAAGTTTTACAATAGAAACCGTGATGAGTTTTAATCTTTTCAATAATTAATACAATCTTTTATATATATATAGATGAGTTTTAATCTTTTCAATAATTAATACAATCTTATATATATATATATATATTCAAGCTTTTATATTTAGTTAATATATATACTTATGACGGTAATTTAATAACCTACTAATAAAAAAATTACAACTCAACAAATCACGAAAATTAGCACTAAAAAATTGACATTAAAATTGATATCCTAACATTATTCTTTGAAGAATGATCCTCATTAAAAAGATGTACAACCACTACTACAAAAAGGGGATACCACGACGGTTAAAAACCGTCGTGGTATCGATTCCACGACGGTTTTCCAACCGTCGTGGAATCCAGAGTCGTGGAATCTTTTGAGATTCCACGACGGTTTTTTAAACCGTCGTGTAATATGGAAAAATGGCACATTCTGGCTGATTTTAAGACCATACCACGACGAGCCCATTTAAAAAACCGTCGTGGTATCCCAGGGCTACCTCGACGGTCTCACCCAGAGACCGTCGTGGGTGCGAATATTTTTTTTTTTAAAAAAATTTTGACAAATTCGTTTCATTTCCCACGGGTGGTAAATCCCCTATCTTAATACATTACACATGCGATCGAATTTCGAAAAGTATTATGTAATTACTTAGATAAAATTGTACAACAACAACTAAAAAAACTAATATAACGATAGCTAGTGAAAATTCTCTATATTGTTTCTAGTCAATATTGTATAAACCGCATGACAAAATTAGCCCACTTGTTCCTAACCAAACTCATGTCAGCATCAGTATAAAAATCCTATATAAGTAATCTATGAATATCTAACAACTTCTATAACTATTTAGCATGTGTTTGGAACACAGGTTTGAGAGGTAATTTTAGGTTGAAATTGATTAATTTTTCAAAAATTAATTATAATTTTTGTTGACTTTTCAAAAAGAAAGATAAAAAAAAAAAAAAAACAAACAAACAAAAAAACAAAACAAAAACTGAGATCAAACACCCCCTTAATTTCCAACTAGACCAACTAACAAATTAATTCCAATCTTATGGAAATTTTAAAAAAATAAAAATAAAAATAAAAAAAATAAACACGAGCCTAAAATGATAAACGAGTAGAGATCATTTCCGTTCAAAACGATCAATAAGATATAACTCATCAATAATTTTATTTAATATATGCAATCTATAATTTATACTCTATTATTCATAATTAATGTTGTCGCTATGGATTATAGCCCTGGTTTCTAGCAGTTTAACTATTTGATTAAGTTAGCAGAAAGAACTATATCAAGCCATTTCTATATTATAAATTTGCAAAGTGACCCATACTTCTTACCTGTTAGATATTTTAAGGCGATATTTTATGACATATCAGCATGGAATCATCAATTAAATCGGGTTAGCTATTTAAATATATGACCGATTCAATATGAAGTTCTACTGTCCACAGTTTAAATATTCTATCGATTGTAGATATTTTTTTAAAAAGAGTTTTGTACATGCTCGATTATAGAATTGTCGAGGAATTCAAGGAATTTCATGTCACCAGGTCTCGGCTTATATCCTCATCACTAAGCTTTATTAGATTTTACTGATGGAATTGATCTTAATTGAGAGTTATGTCTCTCATACCACAGGATTATTTTATCTCTAATATTCGTATTTGTATCCAATTTTAATTTAAATAATAATTTTCCTTTCAAATCAAAAAGTTTAAATAATTGTCGTCATTAATATTAACGACAATGGTTTTTGGTTTTTGTGAATGAGTTTTTTAAGGTGCTTTTAGTAGTAGTACTGATATAATAATTGTTGTGAGAATCTTTTTTTATTGTAGGATAAATTGGTGGATTGGTTCTCAAATTTTTAAGTAGATGAGAGTTTGATTCCTAAATTTTAGTTTTTGGTAAAAATATTCTTGAACTCTTAAATTGGTGAGAGTTTGGTCTTTAATTTATTATTAATTTTGGGTCAAAATACCCCGCAACTTTTAAAAAATGTGTATTTTGATCCTTCTATTAATTTCTTAAAGGATGGTGCTATATGACGATGGAATGACATTGATGGATGAGGTCATCTCAGCTCGTAGGAAATTACAAAAGGCTTCATTTTTTGAACAAAAGTACTATATTACCCTAAAAATTTAATAAGTTCAAAAATTCACAACAAAAAATAATCTTTTTGTGAATTAAAAAAAAAAAAAAGAAGCCAAATCATAAGTAATTAGAAAAAATAAATTTTCACAAATAGAGAAATAAAAGATGATTTTTATTTATTATTTTTATTTTAAACTGATTTTATCTCTTCATAATAAACAATATTTTTATTTCTCTGTTTTATCATTTTTTTTTTCCGGGTTTTGGAGCGTCCCTTCTTCTATTCTCCCCCCACAACCAAAACCAACTTTCTTAATCTCCACTCTCCCTAAACTCAAACACTCTCTCTCCCTAACCCTCCTCCACTTCCTCCCTCTCACCGGAAACCTCACTTGGCCTCCTGATTCCCCCATACCCATCGTTCTCTACACCCCAAACGACGGCGTTTCCCTCACCGTCGCCGAGTCCGACGCCGATTAGACCTCCTCTCCGGTGATCATGTCCGTGAAGCTACGTTGCTTCACCCCTTCGTTCCCAAGCTGAACGTCACCGAAACAGGGGCTTCGGTCTTAGCCCTGCAAATCACTTTGTTCCCGGATAGGGGATTTGGCATCGGCCTGACGTGTCATCGCGCCTTTCTCGACGGGACGTCCACGACCATGTTCATGAGATCTTGGACTCATATTTGCAGATCGGAGAAGCCGGTTCTACCGCCGGAGCTAACGCCTTTTTTTGACCGGTTATTCATCAGATACCCGGATGGGCTTGACTTATTTTACGTGAAAAAATGGCTGGCGCTTACTGGTACTACTTCCAAAGATGACGACCTAAATCTGTTCCAGTTTCTGCCGAGTCTAAAGGTCCCATCTGACTTCGTTCGAGCTACTTTCGAGATAACCCTCGCCGACTTAACCAAGCTCAGGGAAAAGGTATTGTCCTCTTGGGACAAACCGGAAAAGCTCCGGTTAACCTCGTTCGCTTTGACGACCTCCTATATAGCTCTCTGCATTCTCAGAGTGACGGAGGACGATTTCGGAGTCGGGAAAAAGAACAAGTTCCTCTTGGGCTTCGCGGTGGATTTCCGTAGCAGACTGAAACCGGCCTTCCCGAAGAACTACTTCGGGAACTTCGTGGGACTGGTGGCGAGCTACGGGGATTTGATAAAGACTTTGAAGGAATCAGCTGATGAGGAGCCGTTGACCGTGGTGGCGGCGGAGCTCAACGAGCTGATGAAGAAGTTGGAGGAGGATGTCATGGAAGGAGCAGCTGAGGAATTCTTGAAGCTGATGAGGGCGTTTAAGGAAGCGATTGGCAGCGCCAGAGTGGCGGGGTCGCCATGGTTCGGGGTTTACGAGGTGGATTTCGGGTGGGGAAAGCCAGAGAAGGTGGTGATAGTGCCGATGGACAGGACCGGAGCGATGGTCATGGCGGAGTCTAGGGATGGAAGTGGAGGCATTGAGATTGGTCTGGTTTTAAAGAAGCATCAGATGGATATATTCTCTTCTCTCTCTCACGCCGGCTTAAAGACAGGCTTTACTTTTCATTTTTCTTTTTTTTTTCATTTTAGACTGCAAGAATTAAGGAGGTACGGTCAATGATTTTGTGTTTTTTAATGTTTTTTGTCCAAAGTATGGCCCTAGTTTATTTTTCCCTTATGTTTTTGAGGTATGTTTTATTCTTATGGGATTGTTGGCATGTCAATCATAGACAAGGGTAGTATTTTCTTTTCTTTTTTCTTTTTTAATTTTTTATGGGCAGTTAGTGATGACATTTTTACCAATGGGTGCAGGTACCCGCGAGTATGGGAGTTAGTAAATGAGTGCGGGTGTAGGGTGGGGGTGGGGAAAGCTCCCCATAGCCGCACCCACCCTACAGATGTTCGCCTTATATTAGAATATGATTAATAAAGTTAGTATTTTAATATTTTATTTTACTTTATGAATTTAGCTTTATAAATTTCTGAAGTTTGGATTTGTTTTTGCTATTTCAATTTCATTTTTAATTATAACTGTTTTTTTAATAATTTTTTATAGATAAATTGGTAAGGTATGAGTATAACACCCCAGGAGATATTACCCGCCCCAGCACTTACATTAAATTAGGCGGGTATGGGGGTAAAAAGGAGGGTGAGTATGGCGATAAGGGAGGCATATCTGCGCCCGCTCCGCTTCATTGACATCTCTATGCATGTTATTGATGTGGGAGAGTAGACACCCTACCGCACAGAATTTTATCGTTGAGAAAAAATATAGATATATATATATAGAAAGAGAGTAAAAAAATTTTTCTGGATTCAACCAAAAAAAAAAAAAATCTTCTGGAAAATAAAAAACCAAATCTTCTAATATGCAGGCTCCTTTTCTAAGCACATGTTTGTTTAGTTACCTGAGATATTTTCAAACAAAAGAAAACCAAGCACTGAAAGGATGGATTTCGAAATTACTTGTTTGAGGATAAAGAAGAATCACATAATATTTTTTTTCCTCCTTTTCTTTTAACAAAAATGCATGAAATTTATGTACGGTACCATATACTATCGTTATATCCGGTGTTGTTGTTGTCATAACTTTGCATCAGCCGTTGTACCCTAAATTTTGATCTTAGGATTTAAATAACTTGAATGGAAAAAGGCAAACCGTTCCCATGATAAGCATGTCTGAATAAATTTTCAATAAATATTTGACCATCATATGAAATCTCAACACGAAATACTCGTAAGTAAGTACGTGTTCCATATTTAGTTATCTATCTTTAAAATATTTCAAAGTATAACTTAATTAACATATCCTTTATCGTTTATACCTAGTTATAAAAGAAAACGTAAAATCTTGAATCCATGTTTTAGTACATAAATAAATAGCACTTACGTTATAATAGTATTTCTTTAATTCTAATAAAACCACCTTTGCCTTAATAGATCTACTCATGACGCCTTGCATTAACATTGACACATATGTTTTTAATTAAAAATAAAATGTTAGATAACACGGTTTTCTTACTGAAAACGTACTTCTCTTAACTACATATGTTTGTGGGGTTATCATTAAAAAAAATAAAAATAAATAAAAAGTCACTTTAAGGATAAATAAAAGAACTCTTTTTAAACGTCTTTTCATTGAAACTTGCAATAAATCCTTAGTATAAATATATCTCGACACTAATTTAACTTGATCACAGAGATCCAATTCCTAAAGTACTACTTGTCATGGCACCACCAAACACCATAAAAATACTAGAAGTCTGTCACGTCTTTCCGGTACCGTCCGATTCACCAGACTCGGCAGTACTGGCAGAGTTCTCTCTCCCACTCACATTCCTCGACACATTTGCTTCAAAGTCCCCCCTATAACAAATGCCTCTTCTTTTATCACCTCCCTAACTCAGACCAATCTCTCCTGTCTTCCACACTCTCCAAGCTAAAACACTCTCCCTTTCTCTCACCCTCCAACACTACCTTCCTCTCGCCGGAACCCTAACTTGGCCTCCAAATTCCCCCAAAACCGTTGCCCTTTACAATCCCGGCGACGCCGTTTCGCTAAACGTCACCGAGTCCACCGTCGAGCATTATTTCAACCACATCTCCGGTGACCATGTCCGTGAAGCGTCCGAGTCTCGTCCTCCTGTTCCGGACTTGCACGTGAACGAGACTTCGGCTTCAATTATGGCCCTGCAAATCACTCTGTTTCCCGACGGCGGGATCTGCGTCGAAGTCACCGGCCACCATGCATTTCTCGACGGAAAATCTATCGCCATGTTCATGAAATCATGGGCTTGCATTTGCAGAGAAAACCCACCATTTTTGTTACCTGAATTAACGCCTTTCTACGACAGAAATGTCGTCAAGGACCCCATTGGGCTCGACATGCTGTACCTAAACCGACGGCTGGCGAATTCCAAGTCCAAACAGAAAGTGTTTGTGCATTGGTCAGAAACACATGAACCATCTGACACGGTACGAGGTACTTTCCAGCTGACACTTGGCGACATAGAGAAGCTCAAGAAACGCATATCCAATCATATCAAAATCTCAAAGCTTGAGTATCTGAGCTTGTTTGTTGTCACGAGTGCACGTCTTTGGACGTGCATTTTCAAAGCGATGTCGTCGTCGGAACGGAAGAGTTCTATGGCTTGCTTCGTCGTCGGCGTAGACTACCAAGCCCGTTTGGGTCCTCCGATACCGCTGAACTACTTCGGAAACTGCGCAGGTTCTCATTTGGGGTATGTGCAGGCGAGAGATTGCTTCGAAGAAGACGGTTTGGCCATTGTTGCAGAGAAGATAAGGTGTTTGATAAAAGGTCTGGAGAAGGGAGTTCTCTAAGGAGCAGAGGATAGGCTTTCGAATTGGGGTTCGGTGGAGCCAGGAGCACCGTTGATTGCCATAACTTGGTCGATGAAGTTTTGGAGCTATGAGATAGATTTCGGTTTGGGAAGGCCTAAAAAAGTTGAAATCGCGTCCGTAAACAGTAAGGCAATTTCTCTGGTGGAGTGTAGAGATGGAAATGGAGGCATTGAGGTTGGTTTGGTTTTAAAGAAGTCTGAAATGGATTTTTTTGCTTCTCTTTTTCGTATTTTTCAATCCTGAGGTTCTAGTAGAATAAATATTACATATATATATATATATATATGTATAAGGATAAACTGGCTATTTCTAATAAAAGTGTCGCAAGAACACACAATGTTAATTCAAGGTGATAAATGTGTATTGCATGTAGCATCCTGAGCGGGTTATGCATGCAAATTTATATATATTTGCTTTAAATATGTACATTTGAGAGAGATAAGATAGTGAGTGGTTGTACTTTTGGGTTTTGGCTTTTTCGGTAAACTCAAATAATTTGATTAACGAAATGAATTGTCTCAAAGAATATTCAAACAAGAGAAATTATTTATTAGATCGATTATATCACGTCATTTCTCCTCAAAAAAAAATCACAACGACAAATTATGACATCGCGAGCCCAAAGATGACTGGTCATATATATAGATATATATATATATCAGTGCTCATTTCTCAAAAAAAAAAAAAAAAAAAAGCATATTTTCTTTGAATTTTTTTTTTTCTAGTTTTGCTAAGTCGGCCAAAAATTTGATATCGAAGCCTAACAATTTGAGTATTATGCCTTACTTTATAAGTACTATGCATTCTATATACGTATATTGCTAAAGATATTACCATTTTTTCAAGTATTTTTTAGTGAAATGCATGTCCCAAATAATTTTTCATTAATAACTCATTTTTTAGTATTATTATTATTTTTTTATTTTTTTATTTTTTGCTTAAGGGTCTCTTTTAGGTACATGAATGTTTATTTAAGGTTCTTTAAGCAGGTATTACTTTCGACAACCTCAGCCTCACAGAATGTGCTAACAAATACGTGAGGAGCATGATCACAGGCATTCTCTATCGAATACTTAAGCTGACATAAAAAAAAGTTTTACATTTAAGACCCCTAAACAGATTATCAAGCACTCAAATAATTGATTACTGAACTATTAAGATAAACCATTACCATTAAATCATCACACTCGGTGGTTCTAATAATTTCTAGTCAATGCATCACACATGTCCCAAATACTTTTCCACTTCGTACTTCAACCATAATTGCCACATTAATCTCGTTATCTTAGGTAACTAACGTCCATATCCTCAGTTTCATTTATTTGCATTTTTTCTTTCGTGTGTGCATATATATATATATATATATATATTTTGGTATATGCTGTATAGATTATAGATGTATGGTCTCTATTCATATTTTTCTTTCGTATATATTGTATAGATTATAGATGCATGGTCTCTATTCATATGACCTCTTAATTATTGCCCTATCATTTACATGTTGTAGCACTACCAATGGCCAAAACACTTGAGGTCACCCATGTCGCTTCCTTCACAGATTCACCCGATTCCCTCTCTGCCGTTAACTTACTGGGACACCACATATTTAAATCAGGTAAACAAAAGATTTTACAAAGAAAGAGAGGATGTACATAAGATAATTCTTTTTTATTTTGCCAATATAAGGTGTATTGATTGGATTGTGACCAATGCATAGATAGATAGATCTTCACGATTGTAGTAAATTAACATTGCCATGGCCAAAACACTTGAGATCTTCCATGTCCCTCCCTTTGCAGATTCACCCGATTCGCTCTCTGACTTCTCTCTGCCGTTAACTTTCTGCGACACCTTGTGGTTCAAGTTCCCACCGGTGGAGCGTCTCTTCTCCTATTCTCTCCCACAACCAAAACCAACTTTCTTAATCTCCACTCTCCTCCTCCTGTTGCAATATAAAAGGACTTAGATGAAGACAAATAAAGCTGAAAAGCAAAGCAAAAGAAGAAAGTGTTCTGAATGTTGTGTTTTATTTCATTAACCAAAGGCCTTTTAAATAGGCTGTACACCAACGGGAAATACAAATAACATAGCAGCAAACACTTGACCACTAATGTAACGACCCGCCTAGCACAGGCCGCTACCGTACATACATATATACATATCGTACGTAATTACTTAGCTTGAACAGCGGAATTTTTTTTTTTTTTTTTTTTTTTACAGTGTACATGCACACGAAATATAAACGTAAGCATATCGGACATTAAATAAAGTTGTTCGGGTGTAAATAAAACTCATAATATAATTACATAATATTATCGAAAACGCGTAGCGGTTTTGTTCCCACATTTCACAGTCCGCCAGGCCATGCTCTCCCATCTTGTATCAACAGTTGCTGGCAGGTTGTTTACCTACAGCATAGACGTAAGACAGTGAGCTTTCGCTCAGCAAGTACAACTATCCTATACCGCGACACAACAAATATAACATATTTATACAACACATCTTAGCATAATACTTAATATAAATCATATCATGTCGTAACTTATCTTAGCATATGCATGAGCCATTTATGCTTCATTATGCTTTCTTATTCATTCGTAACTTTCTTATCTTAACTTATCTTATTTTATCTCATCTTATCTTATCTTATGAGCCCTATAACGTAAGTGTCTGTACCGAGCGCGCAACTATGGACTTACTCTTGCCATAGCTCAACCCGACCTAATGCGGGTCGGTACGACACAGGCAAGCTTGCTTGCCATCCTAACTTTCATTGTCTCATACTTGATCTTATCCTTATTAATTGGTGAACATGCATCGTGATGTATCACACTATTAATTATCATCCTTATCTCATAATCTTATTATAACTTTTATCATAGCATATCTACATAATATACCTTCATAACATACATCTGTAGCATTTCATAAATTCATAGCATTTTTCATAACATTTTCTAAACCCTAACATACAATCATAACATTTAACTTTTTATAACATAGAACATACCATAGCATTTTTCATAGCATTTCCTAACATATAACATATGACTTTTCATAACATTTAACATGTAACATTCTAGAACACACATACTTAGGCAAGTATACACAACAAAGCCTATACTGTAGGCGGAGTTGTACTTACTTTGTTTGGGTTGGCTATGTCCGATGTCGAGTTGAATCCCGTTAGGACACTGCTGCGTACTAAATTCTGTGATCAATAAAAGTAATAGTTAGAAATGTTGGTAATATAACCAACACTCTTATATAACCTTAGTTATATGCCCTTACTTAATTTTACGTTGTCCTAATTGGTTACATTAAGTAACCCTAGGGTTTTAAATCTACCCTAATCGGATTGTTTTTAACTTTAGGTTTTAAAATCTCATTTGTAGAAAAACCATATATTTTTACGTATAAAAATCCTTTGTTTAGCTTAAAAATTTAAAATCATAAAATAGTATTTGTAAAACTTATTGACTGTTGGAAACTACCTTTGGAACAGTTTTACATTGTCAATTATCAGTGTATGTGCAGAATTATTCTTTTTCTGCACTGTTTCTAGAAATCCTGTACAGGAATTCCCTATTTTCTGTACAGTTTTAGAAATCCAATTCCATTTACAAATTAAGGCAGAATTTGAAAAAGTGTTCTTCACAAAAGTTTTAGCTTTCGAAAAACCCTACAACTTTCGTGTTTTGAGGAAAACCTAGTTCTGCTTGTATCCTTGTCATTTTTTATTTGAAACTGACTGGTCGTGTAAACTAGGTCTGGGCAGACTAGTCTCGGATTTTTATAGAAACGAAGGCCATTGGAGCCTCATTTTGAGAAGCCGTCTGCGCATTCCCCTAGGAAAAACCTTATTCTACAACTTTCATGTTTTAGGTTTTGTCCAATTCGGCCTTTAAGGGCCTCAAAATTTGATTTTCCCGAAACTAGTCATTTTCTACCCAAATTGGCAGTTTTCGGTTGCGATTTCGTTTTACGCCCTAATTCGTGTGTTCTAACCTCGACCGTTCACATCGGGAGCCTAAAAACATTCATGCAGCGCGTTTCTAACGTCCAATATTCATCATGCAATTTCAAAATTAACATCATGCATCAACATATAAAATCCTAGCCATATCACAAACACTTAGCATGCAACATTGCAACCACCAAACCATAAACCCTAATTTAATCAAGCACATACCCTAATTTCCTAACTAAGGCAGAAAATTAAAGTGAGCTTATGCTCATTACAAACCTTGTTTAAATACATTTAAATTTCCCCAAATGAAATTTAAATGAAAGCTTAGGGATCCAAGGGATTATACCTCACTTTGGTTAAGGATTTGGCTTGACCTTTCTTCTCTTTGTTCCTCCTTCTACAGCCGGCCTTCCAAGGTCAATTTGTCCCAAAATTTCCAGCTTTTCCTTGCCCTAATTTCCTGTCACTACAGCTCCAAGAATTCCAGCCGAAAGCTCCAAAAATCTGGTCAAAACTTTGCTTGGTTCCTCCTCCCCTTCAACCGGCCTCTTGGCCTCCAAGGTCTCCAAAAATTTTTCCAATTTCTTTCTTGATTTCCACTCAAAATCAGACCAACCTAAACTTCAAACTCTTGTTTTTGGCTTGAATTTCTCTCTTGGTTCACTCCCTAGAGTTCGGTTTCTCTTGGAGAAAAATTGGCAAAGTTTCACTAGCTTTTCTAATTTTTTGTGAACAAATGTCCACCTATTTATAGGTGGTGGGGGATTTTCTCAAAATTGTAAAATAACCCCACAAAAATCAATATTTGCACATTGGGGGGGGGGGCATGTGGTCGGCCATACTTGGCTCTAGAAGGCCCTAATTTTACTTTCCACCATTTATTTAATAATTATGATGTCATTAATGTAAAGTAAGGTGAGGTAAGCCACCTTTAGGTGTGTTTGGCTCTTTTCCTTATTGTACAGTCCATTTTTAAGTTAACACAGGTATTTCCAATACTGGATTCACTTATACACAGTATTGGTTTACTGAACTGCAGTCCAAAATTCATCTGTGTAAAAACGAACTGTATAAAAATTTTCTTATAACTTGAATCCACTTGGCCCAAGATATCCTAATTAATATGCTTGATTTTCTATGGTGGTTTTAAATTCTAAACATATCATTTTATTCATAAAAACGGCTCTATACAGTATAATTTCTATACTGTGGATTAATTTACCGTATAGTCTTTTCTTTGACTTTTTGGGGTCAATCTTCGGTTTTTTCGTCCACCATTGACTTTCTTGTCAACCGTTGACTTGCTTGCCAAGATTTGACTCCCGTGGTCAATAGTTGACTTTTTGGTCAACCGTCGACGTTTTTTGGTCAAACTTTGACCAACATGGAATTCTGACAATTTTCACTCCTTTTTACTTAAAAAGTTTTATACTTGGCTAAGCAATCATTTTTGAATCTCATAAAATCATATGAACTCACAAAATATCATAAAAATCCTTAACCGGGCTTTTTCATAAATATCCTCATGGTTCGTACAATTTCTTAAAACAGAAGAAATCGTAATGTTACAGAAAAACTTGGTATTACAACTAACACCAAACTTGACCACTTTCTCCTATAGACTAGGCAACAACCTGCCACTACTGCAACAATAAAACAAACTCAACAAAATGCCTAAAAACTAGGATAACACAACAGACAATTAAATGAACACATTAAAAAACAACTTTGACTAATTCAACAATCCCTCCCTTAAACCGATAAACATAGCATCAGTTTAATAAGAGTAAGTGCCGTAGTACCTTCCCTCAAATTGGATTGTCCAAAGTGCAAACTCCAAGCAACTTTCTTAGCTTCTAAAACGTAGGCCATTTGAGGGACTTGGTAAATATATCTGCAACCTGGTCTTCACTCCTACAATAGATGAGATCAAGTGTTCCATTCCTTGTGATCACATCTCTTAAGAAATGATACTTCACATCAATGTGCTTGCTTCTTCCATGTAGAACAGGATTCTTGGAGAGTTTGATTGCTGAGCTATTGTCACAAAAAATTGCAGTAGGCCCTTTACTCTTGAAATGAAGCTCTTCATGAATTTTCTTCAGCCATATGGCCCGACATGCACTCGAAGTTGCAGTAACAAATTCAGCCTCAGTGGTTGAGAAAGTGACGATTGGCTGCTTCTTTGATGACCATGAAACAGCCCCTGAACCCAGTATAAAAACATACCTTGAAGTGCTCTTCCGATCATCTACATCTCCAGCATAATCACTATCAGTAAAACCAAACAAATCCGACTTTGCTCCCTTCTTGTAGAGCAGCCCAACTTCCACGGTACCTTGCAAGTACCTAAAGATCCTCTTGGCAGCTAGAAGATGCATCTCAGTATGATTCTCCATGTATCTGCTAATGAGACTCACCGCATTCATTATATCGGGCCTTGTGGCAGTCAAATACATCAAACTTCCAACAATTTGCTTGTAAAGAGTGCTGTCCACTTTCTTCCTTCAGAATCGATCCTTGGGTAGCTTCAAACCAAACTCTGTTGAAGTGCTCACAGAATTGCAATTCTTCATTTAAAACCTGTCTAGAATTTCTTGGACATATTTCTTTTGAGAAATAAAAATTCCATCAACAGATTGCACCACTTCGATACCAAGAAAATAATGCATCATTTCAAGATCAGACATATCAAATTCAACCATCATGGACTTCTTAAAATTTTCAAGCATGACACTATCATTATCAGTATAAATCAAGTCATCCACATATAAGCATGCAATGAGCATTTTTCCTCCATCTTCTAATTTTGTAAAAAGTGTTTGTTCATAAAGATACTTTTGAAATCCTTCCTTCAAAAAATAAGCTTTTATACGACCATACTAAGCTCATGGAGCTTGTTTTAGTCCATTTAGAGCCTTTTTTTAATTTATACACCTTTTGCTCATTCCTAAATTTCACATAACCAGAAGGTTGATCGATAAATACCTCTTCTTCCAATTCTCCATGTAAGAATGCCGATTTCACGTCCAACTGGAAATAGGCCATGAGTTTTGCGCTACTAATGTGATTACCAATCTAATTGTGTCATGCCTTGCAACAGGAGCAAAGACTTCTTTGTAATCTACGCCGAGCTGTTGCTTATAGCCTTTTGCAACCAATCGTGCCTTGTATTTGTCAACTTCGCCATTCTCCTTCAGCTTAGTCTTGTAAACCCACTTCACACCAATGGTAGTTTGCCCTTTTGGAAGTTTTGTCTACTCCCAAGTGTCGTTTCTTTCAATGGCTGTAATTTCAGCATCCATAGCCTTCCACCACTTTGATTCTTTAACAGCATCGTCGAAAGCTACTGGATCACAATCTGAAAATAGAGCAAAATGAGTAAGTGGGTCTTCATCTTGGTTGATTCCTTGTACTTCGCAATCTTCCATCCATGCTGGT
>BKCH01000833.1:0-33795 GCA_008635985.1 Ficus erecta | reverse complement strand
GTTGGATCTAAAAGTTTGGAATTTAATTAAAATGCTAATATTTTGCTTTTATTATTTATTATTATTTTTTGCCTGAAGTTTGCTTGTATTTAATTAAAAAGTAAAATCCTTCTATCCTAAATGCACATTATCAAGCACGGGATAGCACTAATTATATTTCAATCCTATCTTTTCTTACACATTCCAATCCTATCTTATCCAATATTGTCTTATCCACATCAAACGGACCCTTATTATATAATTACATATATAGAAGCAAATTTTAATTATCATCAATTAAAATATGTATAAGATTAATGTGAGAAGTTTTCAATACTCATCATCACTACGAAAGGAAAAAAAAAATCCATTAATAGTAGTACTTCAACAACGATACGACTGGAATCTAATATGTTACAAATTAGCCACACCAGATGACACGTACATTTTGATACTGAGCTATACATGAAAATGATATTAAAAAAAAAAAACGAAAAAGGAAAAACAATAGGGCATAGTTGTTTTATCATCCATGTAGACCGTTGATGTCAGAGAACACAGTTCCAGACTCGTCTTCTGAACTCCATTGAACTCTAATGGTACCATCTTCATTTATTACAGTGGCCCCACCAAGCCTTATATTTTCCTCCTCGTTATTCTGCAGCTGCATCGCAAACTCTAGATCTCTCATCACTGCGATCTCTCACCTTATATTTTCCGCTCCATTATCAAGCATGCAACTCACTTCGATCTCGCCGAATTTCTCCAAACACGGGCGCAATTTTACCCGAAAGATACGGATCAACAATATGATTAAATTTTCTCTCTTGATGACAAGAACGGACCCACTTGGCTAGGTTCATTTGCTTCTTCTCCGCAGTCCGCATAAGAGGTGGCTAGGTTCATTTGATCTCGGTCTTGAACTCGTTGCACCCCTTGTGATGATCGAGGCTTCAGCCGTTTGACCGCAGCCATGGTTACTCCATCGTTGATCTTCCCTTTGTACACGTGGCCAAAACCTCCAACCCCAATGGAGTTATCTTCGAAGTTGTTGGTGGCGGCTGGAATCTCAGCCAACGAAAAGTTATGACATAGATCAGATGGCAAGGATGAGACTCCGGTGCTCTGCTTGGACACGGGTGTACGAGAATGAAAAAGGTCCCAACATATAGTTTCTTCACTAGAGCCTGAGAGGTTCTTCGTTTTCCTGACTTTACAACAAGCTCGGAGAATCAACAAACAAATGATGAAGAGGAAAACGACGCCAAAGGCTTTGCCGGAAAAGGTAACAGTAATGTTGTTTCGAACATGCTTCTGCATTACATGTTGTTCAGTAGGTTGTGGGACCTGCGGACTTAGATCAGAATCAGGACCGGCTAGACTGCCACCGCTGTTGTTCAATTTGAAGATTTCCGCTCCATTCAAGATTGCGTCGTGTAAAGGATGATTAGTTAGGCTGTTAATCTATTTGTTACAAGTTAGTTAGAATTAGTTTTGCTTGTACACGTGTTGCTAGATAACTGGCTGTATCTTCTGTTTGTTACAAACGGTTACACATAGTTAATAGCTATTTATTCTTGTAATCTGTTACGTTTCTCAATAATGAAAAGATTCTTCTTTTACACTCAAATCATCTTCTTCCAAGTTATCTTCTTTCTTTTCCTTTACATGGTATCAGAGCCAAACGGCCTGAATCGGAAATCTCGCCGGAGTCTTTGCCGGAAATCACCATGGATGCTTCTCCTTCAGCTTCTCACTTCGTCCCTGTTTCTTTTACTCATCCAATTGCTCTAAAATTGGACAATGACAATTTTCTGATTTGGCGCAAACAAGTTCTTGCTACCATTCGAGGGTTTCGTCTCCAACATTTTCTTTCTCAATCAACAATCTCGCCGCTGCTGTACAAATCTCATGACGATGAAGCAAATGGTATCGTTAATCCAGAGTATTTCGATTGGGAGCAGCAAGATCAACTCATCATGTCTTGGCTTCTCGCTTCAATGTCGAACACGGTTCTTTCTCGAATGGTCAACTGTGAAACTTCTTCTCAGATCTGGCATACATTGGAGGTTTACTTTGCTCAGCAGGTTCGAGCAAATGTCAAACAGTATAAAGATCAACTCCAAAATGTTCGTAAGGGCTCTCTTTCTGTCAATGATTTCTTGCTCAAAATTAGGGGAATAGTCGATATGTTGGGATTGGTTGGTCATTCAGTTTCCACCAAAGATCATATTGATGCAATCTTGGATGGTTTGCCCTCCGAGTATGAAACATTTACAATCTCTGTTAATACTAGATCTGACCCGTATACTGTTGATGAGATTGAGTCTCTTCTTGCTCAAGAGGCTCGAATCGAAAGGGTCCACAAGTCCATTGATCTAGATGCTCAGAGTATGGCCAATCTTGTAACAACACCGACTGGAGTTCAGTTCAAGAAAAGACCTTTCCCTTCCTTCAACACCAATTCCTATGGTGTCTCCAATGGGTCTTCTGGATTCTACAACAACTTCAGAGGTGGTCCAAATCGAGGTCGTGGTCCTTTCAGACCAAGAGGTGGTTTCTCTGGACGAGGACGAGGTTTTGGAAATTTTCCTCAATTTTCCAAACCAAGCTCGGGAACCAACACTGGCAAACCAGTTTGTCAACTGTGCAACAAAATTGGCCATGAAGCCTTACAGTGTTACTATCGGTTTGATGCTTCATTCACAGGACCATCTCAATTACAGGGACAGGGTCAAATTCAGAGTCATCTCCATGAATTCAACACTGATGAAACTGGTTGTCAGTCTGACTGCTTTGCTTATGATTCTGAGGGAGCTTGGCAAAGTTCTCAAATGGCATCTATGCTTGCTACACCAGAATGTGTCTACGACTCTAACTGGTATCCAGATTCTGGTGCCACTAATCATCTCACAGCTGATCCTGCGAACCTAATGCACAAAGCAAATTACTTTGGGTCAGAACAAGTGCACATGGGGAATGGTAAGGGTTTACAAATTGAAAGTGTTGGTCATTCAGTTTTCCATTCTCCCTTTACTTCACAGTTGTTGTCCTTAAGTCAACTTTTACATGTTCCAAGCATCACAAAAAATCTCATGTCTGTTTCAAAATTTGCAAAGGATAACTCTGTCTATTTTGAGTTTCACCCCAGCTGTTGTTTTGTCAAGGACCAGCTTTCCCACAAGACACTGCTGGAAGGGAAACTTAAAGGAGGCCTCTATGTCTTTGACAACACTCAAATTAGCCTTCTCAAATCTGATTTTGGTGCTTCCAGCCACTCCTCCAAGTCTGAAAGTTGCATTGAGTCCACTAGTAAACTCTCTTCTAATCCTGCTGCATACAACACTGTTAGCAATGTCACTTCTCTTACTGATAAGTCTAGAAACTCATTGTATACCTTGTGGCATAACAGATTAGGACACCCTTCTGAAAAGTTAGTTTCTTGTGTTCTCAAAAGTTGTAATCTTGAACATGTCAATAAAGATTCCTTTTCTGTTTGTCAAGCTTGTTGCATGGGTAAAATTCATAAACTGCCATTCTCTTCATCCTCCACTGTCTATAATGAGCCTTTGCAACTGGTTCACTCTGATTTGTGGGGTGCTTCACCTGTTTCTTCTGCACATGGTTATAATTACTACATTCACTTTGTTGATCAATTTTCTCGTTTTACGTGGATGTATCTTTTAAGACAAAAATCTGATGCCTTTGCTGCCTTTCTTAACTTCAAAACACATGTTGAGTTGCAGTTAGGATATAAACTCAAGGCTATTCAAACTGATTGGGGGGGTGAATATAGAGTTTTTACTGATTTCCTATTCTCAAATGGCATTACACATCGAATCTCTTGTCCCCATACACATGAGCAAAACGGTCTGGCTGAAAGAAAGCATAGGCACATTGTTGAGAATGGTTTAACCTTGCTAGCTCAGTCTTCCATGCCGTTTAAATATTGGGATGAAGCCTTTAGAACCTCTGTTTTCCTCACTAATCGCCTTCCTACACCTTTATTAAACCACAAAACTCCCTTAGAAATGTTGTTTCACAAAACACCTGATTACTCTCAACTTAGAGTTTTTGGTTGTGCTTGTTATCCTCACATTCGTCCGTTCAATAAACATAAGTTCCAATTCAAGTCTAAACCCTGCACATTTTTAGGATACAGTTTAAATCATAAAGGGTACAAATGCCTTGATGACTCGGGAAGAATTTATATATCTAGAGATGTGATATTTGATGAGTTTCATTTTCCCTTTGCTAAAGAAGATGCTCCTGCTTTATCTTCCTCTTCTACTCTAGATACAAATTTTGTGAGTCCTGTACCACAAACTTTCACGCTTGTTCCCAATTCTCATAAAAACTTGTCATCCTCCTCTCATGTACAAAACTCCTCTGCCTCATCTTCTGAGTCAAGTCCTTTCCAAAACATCAGGCAAGATCCCACTGATCCTGCAACTCCCATAGCTACTGATGACCAATCACCTTTAATTGTAAATCTCCCTAATACCTCTACTGCTAATGTTCAAAACTTAAATGGTTTGCCTAGTGTGCAGGTTCAAAATGGTCACTCTATGATTACTCGGGCTAAGAATGGGATCAGGAAGCCAAAGGTGCTTCTCACTACTTTTGAACCTTCTACTGTTAATGAGGCTTTGCAGGATGAGAATTGGAGACAGGCTATGCATGAAGAGTTTCAAGCTTTGATGAAAAACAAAACTTGGAGTCTCGTCCCACTCCCACATGAAAGAAGAGCTATTGGCTGCAAGTGGGTCTTTCGAGTCAAAGAAAATGCTGATGGAACTGTCAACAAGTATAAAGCCAGGCTAGTTGCAAAAGGGTTTCACCAAGTTGCAGGTTATGATTTTTCAGAAACCTTCAGTCCAGTAGTTAAGCCTACAACCATAAGGACTGTTCTCACCATTGCCTTGAGCAAGCAGTGGTCAATCAGGCAGCTAGATGTCAACAATGCATTTCTTAATGGAATTCTGCAAGAAGAGGTTTATATGGAACAACCTCTTGGCTTTCAAGATGAGGCTAATCCACAGCTGGTATGCAAACTTCACAAGTCCTTGTATGGATTGAAACAAGCTCCACGAGCTTGGTTTGAAAAGCTTCACTCAGCTCTTGCAGGCCTCGGTTTTACCTCTGCAAAAACTGACCAGTCTTTGTTTGTCCAAGTCACAGATGGATTTTCTGTTTTTGTACTGGTTTATGTCGATGATATCATTATCACTGGGAGTGATGTTAAAGTTGTTCAAAACATCATTGACAGATTGAATCATGAGTTTACACTCAAAGACTTGGGTGAGCTGGATTATTTTCTAGGCCTACAAGTAAAGAAGACAGCTACTGGAGGCCTTCATCTGTCTCAGACCAAGTATGTCACAGATTTGCTCTGCAAGGCCAAAATGCAACTGGCTAAAAGTGTATCTACTCCAATGACAACAGGAGAAAAGCTAGTTAGCTATGGGAGTGAACCAGTCAGAGATGTCAAGTTGTATAGAAGCATTGTTGGTGCTCTTCAATATGTCACCATAACACGACCTGAGCTGGCCTTCTCTGTCAACAAAGTATGCCAGTTTATGCAAGAACCTTTGGAACTTCATTGGAAAGCTGTCAAAAGGATACTTAGGTACCTGTCAGGAACTCTAGATTTTGGCTTGGAACTTCAAGCTACACCAACTGAAGACTTGATTCTTGTTGGATTTAGTGATGCAGATTGGGCATCAGATCCCAATGACAGGAAGTCAACATCTGGTTTCTGTGTCTACTTTGGAAACAATCTAATTTCTTGGAGTTCTAAGAAACAGCACACTATCTCTCGGTCATCAACTGAAGCTGAGTATCGAAGTCTAGCTGCTTTGGTTGCTGAAATTGTCTGGATCAAGTCACTACTGTCAGAGTTAAAGGTTCCTATTCACAGAACACCAGCTATTTGGTGTGATAATCTAAGCACAGTGATGATCTCAGCAAATCCAGTTCTGCATGCTAGGACAAAACACATAGAAATCGATCTGTATTTTGTTCGAGAAAAAGTTATGCAGAAACAGATTGAAGTCAAACATGTACCAGCTGTGGACCAGGTTGCAGACATTTTTACAAAAGCAAACTCAAGTTCTAGGTTTGCTTTCATGCGACGCAAACTCAAAGTAGAAAGTCTTTCTACTATGAGTTTGAGGGAGGCTGTAAAGGATGATTAGTTAGGCTGTTAATCTATTTGTTACAAGTTAGTTAGAATTAGTTTTGCTTGTACAGTGTTGCTAGATAACTGGCTGTATCTTCTGTTTGTTACAAACGGTTACACATAGTTAATAGCTATTTATTCTTGTAATCTGTTACGTTTCTCAATAATGAAAAGATTCTTCTTTTACACTCAAATCATCTTCTTCCAAGTTATCTTCTTTCTTTTCCTTTACACGTCGGAGTACATGGTAAGCGAGTCATCTGGGTTGGCTTCCAGTGCAAGAGAGAGGTTTAGTTTGTTTTCACCATTTTGGCCAAATATTGCGACGACGTAGTCTCTAAAATAAGGAACATATTTACCACCGCTCCAATAGATGACGTCAGCTTCCTGCTCTGCGGTTTCGTTTGATATGAAAATAAGAAAGCATCGATCCCCAGTGTTTGTTAATCTCCGCCAAAATCTCACAAAAATGGAGTCTTAACATGTAGTAAAATCCAGAATCTACAGGGAATTCCCATGTAAGGTTGTACTTCTTGTTCATTTCTTTATCATTCCCCATCGTTCGCGCAGTCTCATAGACGCTAACCGGTGCGATATAGTCTGGAATAGCTGTAAACTTGTGGGGGCTTATAAAACTCGCAGCTACAAGACTTTGGCCTGGTATTGTCCGATAGATATCGTCACGCTCCCAACGACGGAAGAAGCCAGTGTCCTCAGCTGGAGTGACCTCTTTTCCGCCAATGTTAATCCGATACATAGTTTCCAGACTGGTGTCGTTTACCAAGTAATAGAAGGAATCTTGTCCCACAAGTACATGGCCATGATTTCCGTCGTTGGAATCCCGGAAATAAAGATCTGCCGGCGTTGATACGACTTCAATTCCATTGATCAAAACAAATGCCTCCGAGACTGAAGATTCAGGAGTGAACGTAATGTTTACAATTGACTTCTCAATTGGTACGTAGAATTCCTTCACTATGCTTTTCCTGCCCCGAGAATGAGCACTAAGAAAAACACTAAAGTTGCCTAGGAGCGTAAATCGACCAACTTTGACAGAGAAGACGGCCTTAGAGGGGTCAAAGTATTGGTATACATCAGAATAGAAGTGAAACCTTATGAACTTCGGGCCGGGAGTACTTACTGGTATCGTGTAAGTGAACTCCGAGTGCGAGAGCCGAGCAGTTCCGTAAGGGACAGGATCCTCTTCTAACGTATATGACCAAACAACAGCCGAGGCGATAGAAGCTTCATTTCGACCTTTTATGGGGAAAAATGATGAGTTGACATCTCCGCTCCAACTCCGAAGGTTGAAAGCAGTGTTATTTCTTGAAGAGCCACAGTCAATGGTTATGGCGTCCTGCGGAATATAAGGAACCGATTGTGCAGCTTTGATGATTGCATCGGTAAAGATGGCAGAGATGACGAACAGTTTGAAGGCATGTAAAATTACTACCAGAAGCTTTTGGAGGCTAAGACATTTGTTGCTTGAGTTCTTCATTATACTCCTCATATATACTCACACATTTGTTACTTGGACTGAACGTTGCAAGTTTGTTAAGCATTGTATTACTTTAACATTCTCCCATTAGTTGTTGTTTGATATTTTCAACAAATAAGCAAAAAGTCGTCGTCGTCTTCTATTTTTATTTTATTTATTTTAATTTAAGCTTTATTAGGGGGTGTTTGGGAATGTCTTAGGCAGTGTTCGTGTCTGGTTTCCGAACGTGCTTTTAAGAGAGTTTTGGGTTTTCAATGACACTTTCGTGAATGATTACAGCAAACTCAAACTTTAATAATCCGTAACTTTGTTATTTTAAATCAAAATAAGAATGATTTTTTTTTTGAATTATATAGAATTTTAAAAGAAACGAAATAAGATCTATAATGATTTTTTTTTTTCTGAATACATTTTGAGCTTTTACATTTTTCACTCAATTAGCTTTTTTTTTTTTTTTTCCTAACCAAAATCGTATTTTCAAAACTCAACTAAACTCCGATTAAAATATTTCTAAAACTCCACTTTTAATTGTCACCCTAAACGACCTCTTAAAGTTACGAATCTCTTTTATGCTTTATTAAAATAAAAGTGGATACCAGATCTTATTCCATATACTCAAAAGACTATTAAATTATTAATGCTCAATTGTTGGAGAGAATTCATGGTCTTGTTTGGATATATATGGGCACCCTTATATTTTTATTTAGGACAAATTACACTTTTCCCCCTTGAATTTTAGGTCTTGTCAAAAAATACTCCCCGAATTTTAATTTGTAATATTTTTTCCTTATGAACTTTGGAATAGTTTACGAATTTTCCCCCTCAATTAAATATTTGTCAAAAAAAATAAAAAACATTTAACATTCGTTGGAAGTATCAGTTGGGAATAGTAGGTATAATTATGAAATGACACACATTGGCATCACTCCTGGCACTCGTTATACTTATTAAATGTGAAATAACGAAATTACCTATAAGAGAAATATGAGGAAAAAAAAAAACAATCAACCCTAAATAACTTTTTAACTTAATTATAAGTATTTCACATTTAATATAAGTAAATCAAGCTTCAAACGAGTGTTATGTGTATATTTTCGTCAAAAAATTAATTAAGTGGGTAACTTCGTAAACTTTTTCAAAGTTCAAGGGAAAAGAATGTTACAAATTAAAGTTCGGAGGGATATTTGTGACAATGTCTAAAATTTAGGAGAAAAATATAATTTGTTCATTTATTTATTTATTTGAAACGATACAAGGAGTTGGAATCCTCATGCAACTCGAGAATAAATTGGCCAAACGAAAACACAACAAGATCCGAACGAAGGGAGAAGAGCATGATACTCGCGTTACACTCACTTCCCAGTTCAAAAAACTACTTCAGATGAGGCACCTATAGTGGAGGTTGAAGATCCATACTCTAGGACTTGCCTGTAATTGCAGGGAAAAAAAAGAAAAAGGAAACGATGGAGACAGAGGCACACTCTCTCATTCAAAAGTTAGCACCCAAGTTTCTAGAGATCACACAACTTAATCGCATAGTAATCACGGCAGCCGCGCTTCGTGCACTCAATGCTTGAACTAGAGACATAAAGAAAGCAGTGCAGCTCATGCTCAATCATGGGATGAGATTTCTTCTTCATCTCATTTACATTGGAGTCCTACTAATCCTGACGCTAGACTTTCCAAAAGGTCGGACACCACAAAACAAAACAAGTTCAAACATATATCATTTTAATTACGTTATCTTTGGTTGAGAATTATCAAATAGTAATTCATATTATATAGAGACCAATATAGTACAAAGCCTGATGATAATTGATTAAAAAAGAATTATGCCTTTGAATTTTATGTTCAAAGGGAAAAGGGTTTTAAAGTTTATAAATAAAACAAATTTTCGTATGGGTTCAATTGCTTCTGCGAAGGGTGGTTTCTCATTGTTTTTTTTATTTAATGTCATTAAGATTGTATTATGAATTCCCTTATTTTGTTTTTGTTTTCTATTTTTTCAATAAATTTTAGTGGAGAATTTGTCTTCCTCTTCATTTATTTTTTAAGGATAAATTACTCCGGTAGTCTCTGAACTTTAAAAAAAAATGTGATGTTTCATCCCAAAATTTTATTTATTTATTAAAGGTCCCCAGATTATTAAAAAAGATGCAAAAAGGGTCAAAACACGGACGTTTTGAAAAAGACGGTTTAAACCCGCACATGCCTTCAATTAGAGGGGTATTGTGCTAGAAGAACATGATTTAGTTTGAAAAATAATAATTAAATTAAAATTAAAGCCTAAAAAATATAAAACAAAAAGGAAAAAAAATTAAATTTAAAGTAAACAGATCTCCAAGGGTTGTCGGGAAAGTTGTTGAGGAGCCAAGGATTCGCCGCAGGAAAATCCACTCTTCTCAACGGAAGGCAAGCCGCCCCTCCTCGCCGACGGCGGCGCGAATCCACCCTCTAACGGGTGGCGCAAACCCAGCTCTCCGACGGCGTTGCGAATCCAATCGGTGTAGTGATTGGCCGCGGAGGAGGTGGGTGTGAGGCAGGGGGTGGGGGGTGAAGAGATCGGCACGAGATCCGTGCTCTTCGCGAGCCGCTGCGACGTAGATCCGTCATGGGGCTCGAGCTGCGACGATGGCTTGCGAAGCAGGTGGCTCGCGCGACGACTCGGGTTGGCTCGCATGGTGGTGCGACTGGTGGAGGTTGGGCTAGCGCTACGGCTCGGGTTGGCTCGCATGGGGTCGTGATTTGCGAGGGGGCGATGATTCTCCATGGGGTTGCGAGAACAGAAGGGTGGTGCCGTTGGCGAGCCGGTTATGTTTGAGATTTTTTTTTTTTTTTTTTGGGTTAAGGCTTCTTTTTTTTTCCTAATAATTTTGATAAGGATAATTTAGCAAATTCAACCAAAATTTAAGATCAAGTCTAGGTATCCGTCAAGTTTTTAACGTCCCGTCACTAAAAAGAATTGACTTACACTTTTTTTAAAATTTGGACAACTTATTACTTAAAAAAAAAAAAAAAATTAGAGACTAAATAGTCGTATTTCCTAAAAATTCAAAACCACGTGAGTAATTTACCCTTTTTTTTTAAATTAAAGTAGTGAATTACTTTTAAAAAAAGTCAACTACAATAAATAATAGAGATGAATTTGACATTTCCGATTTCTCTGGCCTTACAACCATAACCATTAATTGATTATTCCAGTTAGTGTCAGATAACATATGTATAACAGTGACAAATAATGATTTGGATTCAGCGGGAACATAAATAAAAACAAAATTTTTCGTTTGATGAAACGGTTTGAGTTAGTTGACTTTTTAAAAACTAATTATAATTTTTATTAATTTTTCAGAAAAAGACAAAAACTGAGATGAAAAATTTAAATTTAAGATGAATACCAAACGAGCTATTAGATTAAAATAATTAAAAAAATAGGTAAGATTTTCAATAGTTGTTAGTAATAAAACATTGTTGTGAATAAGAGAACAAAATTTTGTTAAGCAAGCAACATTATTGCATCTGTACTCTCGGAATCTAAGATAAATTAAGGCTATATTTACTCTAAGCAAATTCAATTTTTTCATCTCAAACTTTATATTTTTTTAAAAAAATTAATAAAATTTATAACTAATTTTAAAAAATCAACTATAGTTACTTTTGTTTTCTTAACGAGGCCACGTGCCCCACCGGCTGTGATGTACATCCTTCACATTAGTAGCGACGTTTTGGAGTCATCTTTTTGATATAAAAATAGATTCCAAGGCCGAATAAGAATTTGTATACATTCTCTGAACAGTCCCTTTGGTTTAGATAATTTGCTTTTCTTCCCTTTTGCTTTTTTTTTTTTTTTTTTTTCCCTCTGTTTTGAAAGCTTTACTTTCTACTTTTCATAACAAAAGCAGAATAATAACAAATCACAAAAATGGTTTTGGTGAAGAAAAAGACATGCCTTTTATGCATGCCTATCGTCTCATAGATCAAGTTTTGCTTCTTTTATTTTTGGCTGGAATATCAAGTTTTTTTTTATGCATGCACTACTAGAAAAGAGAGATTACATGACGGGTTTTAACCGTCGTGTAAAGTTTTCACGACGGTTCCTTAACCGTCGTGTAATCCAGCGTCGTGGAAGATAACACGACGGTTTTAATACCGTCGTCGTATCTAAGTTTTACACGACGGTTTTCCAACAGTCGTGTAATCCCGGTAAACAGTTACGTGGCGGAGCAAAAAAACGAACATTACACGACGGTTTTCCAACAGTCGTGTAATCCCGGTAAACAGTTACGTGTCGTATCTAAATTTTTTTTTTGGTTTTTTTTTGATAAACGCTTTTCCGTTTTTTCTTTTCTTTGGAAAGCAAAAGCTTAAGGGGCCCCGGGTCATAATAGCCTTCTTTCAAGTTGGTATCCACCTAATAAATCTGCAACTAATATTTGATCCGAATAATTGTCTAAGTTTGTCTTCAATTCGCCCTTGACAAATAATTTCTAATCTAATCTTTCAAAAAGGTGGTAAAAAAAAATTTCGATTTAACTTAATCTTTTTAGTGTTTCGAAATTTGCACTACGTTTATTATTATTTTTTTAATACCGATCCAAAAAATTCACATTTTAAAATGAAATCTTTCTAAAATTAAGTATTTCAAAACTACTTAAATAAGGATGCACTTTTTTTTTGGTAAATTATATAAATAAGGGTATAATTTCAGCAGTATTATTTCGCTCTTTAATTTTAAAGACCATTTGCGAACCAAATAATCTTTTATCCTTTTAATCATTTTAACTTTTCTTTTAAGAAGATTTGTCTAAACATAAAAAGTTTGATTGCCAAGATTCAATGTATCTAGGGTGAAAGTTGAAGAAGTATATATCACATGTTCTTTTGAAAATTCTCCTTAGTAGGTGAATGATAATTCATTGACGTACCAAAATTAAGGCACATGTGAAGTCTTTGTAAATTACAATACTATTCCAGTCTTTTATCTTTTTTTAATAAGAACAATATAGTGCCCTATTTTTGATCCGCGAATCATTTACGTTTATCATCATCTTATTGTTGCTTTTCCACAAGAAATTTTTGTTTCAGAAAGTTAAAAGAAAAGCCAAATAAAAAAGCCTAATTAATCTTTAGACTTAACAATACCGGTGTATTAAGTTTAAAAAAAAAAAAAAAACAAAAACCAGTGTATTCTACTACAATTTAAGATTGGAATCTTCAACGGAAACTTTATCTTGGGATAACATATTAGAAAAATCAATTATTTTGTGCATAACTACCTTTACTAGGAGTTATGTACTTATTTGTATTCATTTTCATATTTGAAAATCTCTTGATTTAATGAAATTTGTTAGTCTTGGTTCTTGGATAACTTGATCGATCTTATTACTGCACTTTATGTTTTTATCTAAAACTGCTCTTTATTAATGAATATTCTCTCTCTTTGTAGCTTGTGTAAACCTAAGTATATTGTCAAGCCACTTAAGCCTTTTTTCCATTTTGTTTTTCTTTAATTTTCAATACATATTTCTTCTTTTTCCTGTTCTGATTATTAAGTCAAGAGAAAGTGGATACAATAATAGCTTAATAGAATTTATACTTATGAATTATTTATAAAAAAAAAGAAAAAGAAAAAAGAAATGTCAAGAGACTTGAAATTTTGTGGAAACAGACAAACTACGAACTTTCTTGTGCTTCTCTCTCTTCTCTTTATATATATATATATATATATATATATATATATGTATGTATATATTGGTTTTACTATGGGATCTTTTGGTTTTTCTTTATTTTCTTTGAAATGGAAAAGTTATTAGACTTGGGGCCCTCGGTCTTAATCGGCCATCTGTCAGTTGGGGTGGGCCGACCATCACTTTTGATCATCTTATGAAAAACAGAATCATGAGAATTATATAATTTACCTAGTTCAAGTTGGTCTACAATAAGACACGCCTTCAACATCATTGTTTTAAATCCTGAAATTTATAGACCCTTTACAACCAAACATCTTTATCCTTATCCTTTTTTTTTTAGTAAAAAAAAAAAAGGTATTTGTCCGAACATAAAAAGTTTAATTATCAAGACTATTGTGTTATAAATTATTTGTTATTTAGAAAATTCTCCTTTGAAAGTGAGTGGTAGGTGATTGACGTTGACCAATTTAATATGAGAAGTCTTTGCAAATTGCACAATACTATTTCACTCGTGGTCCAGGAACCATTTGCCCTTTGTTATCATCTTCTTGTATAATTTCTTATATTCCATGAAGACTTTTCTTTTGCCAAAATCTTTTTGGTTTTATTTCTAAAGATGACAATGAATTTCAAACAAAAGAAAAAATAAAACAAGCAAACAAAACAAACAAACAAAAAACGACTTGACTTTTAGAATACTAGTGGTAGATATTGCTGTGAAGTCATCAGTGGTTAATATATCTTGCAAGGTCCCTAATTAACTATTTAGCTTTTCTTCATTTTGCATATTTACAGAATATCATGTAAATGTTAGTATTTAAATGCAAAACTGTGTATTTAAATAAATACATATATTGGATAGGTTATGCTAAAGATATAACATTTGAATACTGTAATAAAAAAGAAATTTACAAATTCAAAAAAATGAACTGAAGTTTGATTACGATTTGAGTTGAAAATCATGAAATATACAAATAAATTCAATCAAATGGTTAACCAATTCCAAACGATACTATATGAAATCCAATAATAATTATTGAATGGTTCATCCAGCACACCAATAATTGGAATATATATATATTAAATATCTCATTTTTATGAGTGGCATTCGTAGCTCAATCAGCCATCGTTAGCTACCCAATATGTTTTTTAATCCAACCTAGCACATGGCCACAATTGCTGGTTCGATTTATGACTATGATAAGATTTGGGCCGTTGTGCGCTTGCGGTGATTGCTACTTGCTAGAGATTCTGTCGAGGAGGTCCCGGGCCATGTGGTGTAGGGTTAAGCTTGGTTCTGTCCATCAGTAGGTAATTAGCAAGAGGCTTTGTTTGGGAGTGGAGTTAGCTAGGGAGCTGACGGTGGGGAATGTGATTGATTGTCTTGGCGGTAGAGTGTCGAGCGGGTTCCTTGTGACGTTGAAATTTTAAGATTGAGGTTCTTATTTTCGTCTACCTATTTGAGTGGGTGAGGAAGACAACAATGTCGCTAGATTTTTGTTTTCTTTGTCTTTTCAACTCAACTCCAAATAAATATTGTACTTTTTTATATCAGTTTTAGTCCTCTTTTTTTTTTTTTTTTTTTTTTTTTAATCAACAAAAATTATAGTTAGTTTTTGAAAAGTCAACCAACTTAAAAAATTTCATCTCCAACCGACGAACTAAACGCAAGCTTCATTCTGTGTGATTGGTTTTTTTTGTTTTTTTTTGTTTTTTGTTGTGTGTTTGTATGTAATAATGACGATATTTTTCGTCGTCTTTATTTGGTGTTTACTTCTTTTTGTTATTTATAATAACGGATATGGTTTCTCCACCTTCCGAGTTGGTTGTTTATTCATCAAAATCTGAGTCTTGATGCTATTTTAGTCCCAATATAGTTATTTTTATGTGGAGTTGGTAGTGGTCCTAGCGCCACCTGAGTTGTGACCCTCGATTGATCGGGAAATCCATTGATCAGGAAATAAAAGTCAACCAATAAAAGTTTAAAGCTTACATATATGAGTGCCCAATTCAGTTTTTTAGGTTTTTAATTAACAATTATGTTCCTGAACTTACTCTAAATATATTTGAGGAGATTTTATTTACACCAACAATATTGATAAATATCCTTTAAAAAAATCAATAAAGATTCTTCTCATATTTTTACGCTACAATTAAATAATCTTAAATCTATTAAGAATTACTCATACCTCCACATACATATAAATAGAAATAAAATAAATCCATTATGTATGTGGGGAGTTCATATACCACATAACTATAATGGAAATAATATTTTTTAAAGGAACAAAAAAAACTTTTCCTTACAAATTTAATTAACATTAATTTCATTTTATAGACTCTAAGTTGTTTTTCATCATTTTTTCTTAAGAAATCTTTATAACTACATGAAAAATTTTAGTGGAGGATTCCAGTAAAACAAAAATAAAAGAAAACATGTCTTTTGAAGAGCGAACAACTATTAAAGTATGTATTTCTATTTTTTTTATTCATTAGTATTATGAGTTCTCTTTTTCATTTTTTATTTTTATTTTTATTTTGCGTTTTAGTGTTTGAAAATGATTCTTTTTTTTTTTATAATAAGATTCTTCTTTTTATTTATTTTTTCTTGCTAGGTTTGTTTTTGTTATTATAAACATACATATTTGTTTTTAACTGTAGAATGACAATCTTTAAATTTTTTTTATTTTTTTTAATTTAGACAGCGATCGAGTTTTTCTTCTTGACTTATTGTTATTATTAAGGAAGGGTTTTTTTTTTTTTCATAACTATTTTTGTACTCATTAAATTTTAAGTCATTTTGTTGGAAGTGATATTGTCACAAAAGAAATTTTATTGTTTCCTCTGTTTATAGTGATACTTCATGTTTCCTTTTTTAGAATGAAAAGGTTTTTTTTTTTTCCTTATTTCAATTGATAATTTATATTTAATAAAATAAATTAAAATTTAATATATTATATAAGAAGTATTATAAAAGCATAGACATATATATGTGGCTAGAGAAGAAGCGTACAATAGTTATTTTAAATTTTTTAAAAAAAGTACTAATATAAACAAGGTTGGTTTGGCTAATGATGTAGAATCTATTTAACGGTAAAGAAAGAAAGAGAGAGAGAGAGAGAGTCATAACCTGCTCAATGAAAAATAATTGCAAAAAACATCAGTGTTCTTTAGATGGAAAAAACATCTTTGAGTAGTAGGATGATATTTTAAAGACTTTTCTACTATTATAAAAATTGTCTTGTCGATAATTTTTAAAAAGTTGGACAGAAATTGAAGAAGTTTTAATCGTGTGAGTTTTAATTAAGGACAAAATGATAATTAAATATTTTTAAAAAGATATTGTACAACTAAAAATATCACTGATAAAATAATAAATCTTTAATGAAGATATAATTTATTACAAAAATATCTCTATTAGAAATATAATTTGTCTCCAAAAAAAATTGAATTATGATTTAATTTAATTAAAGTTTACATGATCGATCAGAACATATTTAATTTATATCTCATTAAGGGACTGTTTGCGTAATAGTATAGAAGTTCATAATAGCGTGATCTGTGAAACTAAAAATCAAAGGCCAAATATGAATCATGATGTTTTTCAAACTGTTGAAATTATATTTTCTTCACGTTTTCAAAATACACTAAAACTATTTATGGACAATTATAATTTGCCACTAACCTCACTGTAGTGACATCTTAAATTGTAACTAAATTAGAATTAATTTCAATGAAATTTCTACTTAGGTATCATTTGTCTGACGAGGTTATAGATTATGGAATATACTTATTGTGTTTTTTTCCCCCTTCAAATATCACTTCATAAAATGTCCAAAAAAACCAAAAAAAAAAAAAAAACATATGTATAAATATTTGGGAATACCTTAAGGATGTGTTTGGTTGGAGCAATGGGAGGGGGACTGACGTGTGCAAAGGGAAAAATAACCTTATTTAATTGCGTGGAAAGGAGGGAGATGACGGGAAAAAAAAAAAAAACAAAAAGCTTGTGAATCTTTTGGCCCAATCCAATTTTTTGTTATAAAGACTGATAGTGTGTTTGGTTTGCTGATTAAAAATAAAAATTTTAAAAATAAAGTTGATTGAATTTTTAAAAATTAATTATAATTTTTGTTAATTTTTTAGAAAATAAAAAAAAGTTGAGATGATATATTAAATTGGAGATGTGGAACTAAACATAGACTAAATTTGTAATTTTGCAAATAAAACTAATCATTGCCTCTTATTTCCTTCTAATACCAAATAAGAAAATGAACGGTCATCATCTTTTTTTCCAACCATACTAAACAGGAGGTAAGAGTTAGACGGGCAAACCCATTACTTACTAATTTCCATCGTTATACTGCTAAAAAGATTCCCATACATGTATTTCAATAAATACCAATACTAACACTATTAGTTTAGAACACGCTAATTAATCCCAAAAGTTTACAACTTCTAAACTTATTTCATATATACATGCCTAGAGCGACACGAAATAGTATAACACTAATATTTTTCTGAAGACCACTGTCATAGTTGAATCTCTACGATCAGCAGATCAGAATTTCTCAACAAAACGACAAAAACTTACAGGAAACTGAAATTACCCAACATTAAAATTGAAAACTACAGGTCGCTAACTGTTATGCATCCTAGATTTGTTCATCTTCCCTTTGGATCATTGATCTCGGAGAACACAATCCCGGACATTCCTTTTATGGACTCGTTCGTAGTGGATCCTTGCTCGGAGCTACTGATTTTAGTGGCCCCACTACTTTTCATCAACTCTGACGACACCTCCCAACTACAGGTAAATGTTCCATCGCTGTCGTTGTTATTTTTCACGAGAGCGACTTCATCCTCACCCTTAGCCTCAATTAACGGTCCACCAATCTGGTCGTTGTCCTCCGCGTCTTGCTGTAACTGCATTGCGAACTCCAGACCCCCCACGACGTCTTTCATTGACGGCCTATCCGTCCCGTTATCTTTCATACAGTTAACGGCGATCTCACTGTATTTCTTCAAGCACTCCGGCGCAATATTGCCCGTCAGATTAGGATCTACGATCTGATGAAGCGTCCCGTTGTGGTAACAGCTCCGGGCCCACTCAGCGAGGCTCACTTGTCCCTTCTCAGCGTTGCGTAATATCGGTGGCCTACCGCAGAGAACTTCGCACAAAACGACGCCGAATGAGTATACGTCGGACTTTTCTGACAGTTGTTGACGTTTGTAATATTCCGGGTCTAGATACCCGATACTGCCCTTCACCACTGTGGTGACCTGTGCTTTGGACATGGTTGTGGGGCCCATTTTCGATAGCCCGAAATCGGAGACCTTGGCCACCCATTTCTCATCCAGTAAGATGTTGGTTGTCTTTATGTCGCGGTGAATGATCGTGTACGTCGCACCTGTATGCAGATAGTGCAGCCCACGCGCGGCTCCGATGCAGACGTCGAGCCGTTGTTTCCACGTCAGCGGTGGGTTCTCGGTGTTATAGAGATGGCCTCGGAGAGTACCTCGTGACATGTAGTCGTAGACGAGGATCATCTCATGATCCTCGTTGCAGTAGCCGATAAGAGAGACGAGATGGCGGTGGCGGAGATGAGAGAGCATCTCGATCTCGGTCTTGAACTCGTGGGCCCCCTGTGACGACTCAGGCTTTAGTCGTTTGATAGCAACGGTGGTGGTCCCACCGTCGATGTAGCCTTTGTATACGTTGCCAAAACCTCCCAGTCCGATGATAAAAACATCATCGAAGTTGTTGGTGGCGGCTTTGATCTCAGCCAATGAAAAGTAGCGGCACAAATCGGACGGCAAAGAGGATGAGCCTCGAGTCTTGCTTGACTTGGTCAAGGTAAACGAAAGAAGGCCCCACCAAGTAGTTCCGTCACTAGAGCCTGCGTCTTTGACTTTTCTCGCTCGCCGAAAACGAAGAAACCAAGGACGAAGAGTATAACTACGCCGGAAACTACGCCGGAGACAATTGCTGTGATTGCAATTCGACTATTACTTTTCCCCTTGTTCTCCTCTTGCGGGCTAGGAGATGGTAAATGCGTAATTGGGCCAGGATTGGGACCAGCAAGTTTGCCGTTGGTATCATTCAATTTGAAAATCTCCAGGCCGTTCAAAATTGCATCGGCATACTTCGATATCCATTCCGGGTTTGCGTGCAGAGAGATAGAGAGGTTCTTTAGTGTCTTCTCTCCAATTTTGCCAAACATGGGAACCACGTAGTCTCTTTTATACGGAACGTACTGACCTCCACTCCACGCGATCACGTCGGCTAACGTCTCTGCCGTTTGATTTGCTATGAAGATGTAGAACTTCCGATCACTAACCGCGGTTATGTTCTTAACAATCTCGCAAAAGTGAAACCTTAGCAAGTAATAAAATCCTGCATGTACAGGATACTCCCATGTGAGATTGTAGCTTTCGATTAAGCTTCTGTTTGCTCTCCCCAAAGATCGTGCAGTCCGATACACAGTCTCGGGTGCGGTATAAGTTGGAATATCTATGAATTTGAGAACAGCGGAAGTTTCCCTGGGGAGAACACTATATCCCAAGTTTGTCACGTAGGCGTCATCCTCATTCCAACTCCGAAACATGCCTGTGTCACTTCCTGAAGGAATATCGAATCCTCCCACATTAATCCGATACACTGTCTCAAGAGCGCTGTCGTTTGTCAAGTGGTAGAAACTATTCTCTCCCACAAGCCTAACTCCAGTACTCGTGGAGTTCGGATAATAAAGATCGGCGGGCATGGATACCACTTCGATACCATTGATGAAAGCAAACGCCTCCGGAGTTGAAGGACTTGGAGAGAACGATATGCTCAGATTAGAGTACTCGTTCACGACTACACAGAATTCCTTAACTACTTCTCTTGTGCCAAGAGCATCAGCGGTGAGAAAAACGCTAAAGTTGCTGAGGAGAGTGAATTGGCCGGCTTTGACAGAGAAGAAGGCCGCGGAGTTGGAGTGGTTAAAGTTTTGGTATGCTGTTGCCAGGAAGTGCAAGCGGACGAACTTTGGGCCCGGGGTCACCGGAATCTTGTAGGTAAATTCGGAGAGGGAGAGCCGTGCAGTACCGTAAGGGACTGCATCCGTTTCCACTTGTAACTGGTCAAAAGCTGAGGAAGAAGTGATAACTGATTCCTTGTTTAGGCCATCTTCCAAGGGAAATAGTTTAGAGTTGACGTCTCCATCCCAGGTCCGATTGGTTTGTAGCCTCGTGCTTCCTTCGGAGCCGCAGTCAAGAGCTATGTTCTCCTGAGGAATGTAAGGAAGCGGCTGTCCATCCGTGGTACGAAAGATGAAAGCGTGAAAGATGAGGGAGAGCAAGAAGGGGAACATGAGAATTATCGATTGGAGATCACGATGATGCATGACACAAAATGCCCTCTTGTAATCACTGTGAAAGCAAACCTCGCTATATACAACTCTCCAAAAATAAAAACATTATTCAACTATCGATGACCGAAATTATTATATTTTTTAACATTTTGCAGTGCAAGAGGACTTTTTTTCTTTTTTTTTTGGTTAAAGCAAAAGAAACTATTTTGATATATACATAGGCGCTGCTCTATGTGAACAGGCTCTTGATGAAAAAACTGATTAATTATTCGAGAAATAAAAAAACAAGAAACCTAATAAACTAGTTAGTACAATGTTTTTAGTTGCAATTTGCATGCTTCAACTTTAATATATGCATATTCTAGAAGCAGGCGCCCTCTTGATTGAGTGCTCTTGTGTCGAAGATTAACGAGGCTTAGCGATATGCCAAAGCAGTGGGATGATAAAATACATCATAAGGGAGTGTTCTTCCAAGAAGGAAGCGTCTGCGCAAACAGTGGTAGATGAGTGGAAACTAAAGTATACATTGGTGAGAATCCAATGCTCCAATAGTACTTCGCACCTTGATATACATATTTTTGCCCAAAAAAAAAAAATTATACATATTATATTCAAAAATATATTTAACACTAATCCTAGTCCTAATAGTGTTCCCTATTTTTTTTAGAATTTGGTTTGTAATATAAAATGTTAAGTTTGGATTGAATTTAAGATGAAATTCAACCTTTTGTTTTTTTCTTATTGAAATTTTCATTAACGATAAGTATCATGGTGGAGATTGAGATCGATAACTGGAGATTCTTTGACTCCTCTCGCCTCTTTTTAGATGAGGATAGAGATGGAGATGCGAACATGAAAACAACCTCATTCATATTTCACATCATTATCATTGTCAACCGAACAAATGAACAACTAATCCTTGTGTAATTATTATTACATTACTACTGTTTCTATTATAATGCTACTCCAAATCTTATTATATGACAAACCAATCAGAAATTAACTATATGTTGGGTTTTTAAAATAAATAAATAAATTTAGTTACTTTTCTTGCATTTTATCCGACTCTTTTTTAATCACATTATTTGATAATAATTTATTACCATCATTTTATCTCAATATAACCCTAAATCATATACAAACAATTCTAAAATGTAATTCAAACTTACCCCAAACGTAAATCGATCATAGTTCTCAAACAAACAAACAAACAAAAATTTATAATAAATTATTCACTTCCCATAAATATCAACAAATCCTAATTTTATCGTAGCTAACGCATCATCAAAAAATTTTAAACCTACACAAAATTTACAAATAATGAACCAACATATATATTATCACATTAATTTACAAAACAAAAATCTCAAACTCATTAACATGTTTGGTTAAATATTTCCCAAATGAATATGTACATATGTATACACACGAGAACTCTCCCATACGACACCACCGGATCACCGAACGGGAGAGTTCTTCTTATCTCTCTTTAGTTCTCTCTTTGTGGCAGGTTATACCACACTTTTTCTGACTTGTACTAATCTCCTACATAAATTGTACCGCCGAACGACTATTTAGCTGGACATAAAAGTATTCCTAAAGATATATATATACACACACACGTAACCAAAATTTCAAAAGCCTGCCACAAAGAAATCCGAAAAGCAAAAAGAAACTAATGTGAGATAATAAAAAGAGGATTTTCCTTTCTTTGAGTACGAGGATTTTCCATTTGAAACCATAATAAGGAGAGACCAAAAAAACATGGAACTTTTTATGAGGAGGCAGATCTTGATCACAGTGGCGGCGGTGGTGACGACGGTGATTGCACTCCACACAAGTCATCAGTGCGGAGCTATTACTGATACAGCCTCACTGAAGAGCGTCGGCAACAGCACCTCCACCACGGCCTCCATCTGCGTCGGCAGCGCCGGCGAATGCCTCATCGCCCAACAGGACCCGGATCTGGAGTTCCAGATGCCTTCTGAATACAGCCGACGAATCCTCAACGGTGCAGGTGGGACCACAGGTTGTGCACAGAATCCTAAATGTGCCGGCGGTTGCGGGAGTACCGGGAGTACCTGCACGGGCTTGGCGGGAACCAAGTATAGAAACAATTGCGGCCCGTACAATCGCAATTGCCCTACTAATCCATAGTAAATTGTTCTTCCAACTTTCCATGGCTGACGCTTTTGGTTTCTATTTTCGATTTTAGTTTTCTTCTTCTTCTTCTTTTTCTCCTTCTCCTTTCGGTTTCTGGGTCCTCGATCTTAGGTATACTGATTAAATGTGGAGAAGTTCTTCTGGTTCAAAAGCTTGTATTTTAATTGTCTAAACAAATATATCTAAATAATGTCTCAGCCATAATTTACGCGCCCCCTGTATCTTCTGAATACTACTTATTTCACACAGGTAACCAAAAAAAAATAAAAACCGCAACTTTCTCTAAATCTATGTTTCGTTTTATTTTCTTTTCTGTATTGTAATTTATGCAAGGATTAATGTCATAGATTTGCCTACCTTTCCACTTAAATATTTTCCATATACATTGTGGCTCACTTTGTCTCCGTAAAGGGGTAATTAAAAGAAACTTTATCGAAAACGCATAGCCAACCAAAAAAAAAAAAAGGTTAAACGTGACATTTGATTACTATCAAGTAATGAGTTTGTGTGTATATATACCAAAAAAGAAATTTATAACAGTTTTATTTCAGTCAACAACTATCTAAAATATGTAATTGGGTCTAATGGGTCTACAATGATCCTCTGCATTATGGTTGATGTATCCCATAAATAAAAGGAAAAAAAAAAAAAAAAACTTATGTTACTCATTTGTGCGAATACCAGAAAAGTAATTTGTTAGAGTTCTATTAATTCTATATATAAACAAATAGATTCAACCAATTCAAAATGATAATTAAGTTGTTTTGTCGCTAAATATATTCACTTTACTAATCCAGAGCTCAATTTTTATTTTTAATCTTTTGGCTATTAATATGTTTTCAAAATAAAATATAACAAGAACCTCTAATCCAAACAACTATTTGGCACAGGCTAGTTAGCTAGGTGTACGCCTTATACAAAATTTGAATTCTCGTTTGAATCGTTATATGATAGGCAAAATTTTAATGAAATTCAAAGTTTAATCAACGTCATTTCTCACCCATAAATTGTTGTAATCCAACTACTATCTATGTTCGTGACATGACAACTAACAAAGTCCTATTATAATCACGGGTTCAAAAAATATTATCACATGCATAATACATCTCTTTGTCTGACTCTCAGAGTTTAGATTTAAAAATTTCATTTAAGTGTTTTATCTTTTTCTAAAAAGTTAATAAAAATTATAATATATTTTTAAAAAATTAATCAATTTCAACCTTAAAATTTTATTTCTAAACGGTATACTTTGTGTTGATAGCATTTATGAACATAAACTTAGTAACTGTTGAGTGCTCAAGGATCAGATTCCAATAAACTGCTGCATCAAAGACCAAGGTCTACATAATCACGTGGGATCGCGAGGTTCAGGGGACAGTGGACATGAGGATACAACTAATTTGATTTTTTTTTTTTTTTCCATAGAATAAAATAATACTAACTCACTTAGTGATTGTGTCATTTATAATGATGAAGTCAGAAATTCAATATTGTAAACAAAATGTGAGTTAGCGCAAAAACATTTTCACACATTTTTTTATGAGTGAAAATGATTAAAGTTATAAATAGCGTTTTTTTAGCAAATGTTTTGAAAACGAAAATAAAAACAAAAACAAAAAATAGTGAGAATTATTTTTGTGAAAGAAATGAAAACAGGATAAAAATTGTTTTCTTGTGTTCGTTTTTATGTTTTAAGGTTATATAACTAAATATATGTTTTTAAAAACAAACTCAAACACAATTTATCTTTTTCTTATACCAAAATTAATATCTCTAAAAACATAATTAAACACAATTTCAAAAACGATCTCAACATGATTCACAAAGTATTTTCATTTCTTTTTTCGAATCAAAAACAAAATCATTTTTAAAACAAATAAAAACAATACCAAACGGGCCCTTAGATTTTACGGAAATATTAATATCAATGAAAATTGAAGTAAAATGTGAAAATTCATTCTAAAACACTAAACTTTTAAATAAAACTTAAAGTAACTTTAAAATAATTAATAACATATAAATTAAGTAGAACTTTCAATTAATAACACTATTTTTTTTAATGATAATCAAGATCCCTGTTATTTGTTTATTTGGTTAAAATTTGGCACATGCGTTTTTGCTTCTTTTACCCTGTTTTGGAGCTGATGTTTTGCAAACATGCTTTTGTGTTTGTCTTTTTGCGCTCGTAATGAAATTCTTGTCAACTAAACAAATAAAAGGTTGATACATACAGTGCTGAATTTTTTATTTTATTTTTCATTCTATTTTCCTTCATGTGTCGTCCCTTAAGCTTGCAAATAAATCATGAATGTATTAATTAGTAACTAGTTTAAAAAACGTTACATTTAAAAACATTTAGGCTTAGGCTTGTGTACGGTGGCGTTTACAAAACGGTGATGACATGGACAATAGGCATGTCAAACCCAACCTAAAAAGTTGAAAAAAAAACCCTACCGAAAATTGAATTCTTTATTTTAATACGATGTTAAAGTAGAATTTAGTAGTTATAATAATTCAAAAATTAATAGAGTAACGCCATAGACTTATTTTTCCTTAAAGCATATTATTTACCAGCAATTAGATGGAATAATTATGGAGTTTGTTTTCAATTACTGTTAAGTATTGGTTTCATGAAAATATACGAGACATGATCTCACCAATTCGTATGATATATTAATGGTTACTAAAACAACACATGTAATATGTAATTAGTTTCTTATGATATTATCAATTTATTTTTGCTGGAATTTCTTTTCAAAATGTCCTTGTCTTGTGTCGTTTTTTAATTTCGTTTATATAGGACAGGAGCTAAGTGTTATCTTAGTTTTTTGCAAACTCCTGTATTTAACGAAATTGAGGGCAATAAAGGCTAATCTGCATTATCCACTGTCCAATCCTTAATTCGTTTTCATGGTTATCATGTTAATCACTCTTTTTTCTTTCTTTCTTTCTTTTTTTTTTTTTTTTTTTTCCCTTTCGCTACAGACTATAACACTCGCTACCGTCTAAGTATCACAGTCCCAACAACCTCAATTTATATCTACAGCAACTAGCTTCTTTTTTTTATTAACACCACCCACCCACCCAACCCCCCCACACCCCCCCCCCCCCCCCCCCCCCCCCCCCCCCCCCGGCACCAATTTTTTATTATTATTTTGAAGCCACACGCTCCTAGACTCACCCCTACAGTCGGAAAATTTGTCAGAATTTTGCTAACTAGCCGTTGACTTTCAAAAACCCATCATAGCCGTTCCTACACTAGGATAGCTGATCCAAAGGCTACAATTTAAACGACAGACAAGTACGCTCACCGCTATAAAGTCTATTCCTAAACATTTATATTCCCTTTAATAAAATAAATAAATAAAATAAAATAAAAAATCATAGTTATATTTACACTTGTCATGAGACGTTCGAGTAACATTAAAAAAAATGTAAATAAAAGTTTAATTGAAATATTTCTAGGAAATCCTCGTTCTTTAAACATACATCTATAGATAAGCGAAAATCCTATTTAAATTTATAGAAATCAAGCCTTCAAAATAGATTTCATATTCTTTTACAATGAGATTGGAGCAGCTATGTCAACCTTTTATCATTTACATTTGTTATGAACTAACCTTCATTATAAGAATTATAATGAGTCAGAACTCAGTAAGTAAAAACTACAACGTAAATGTTTATTCTTTCATACATAAATCATTGGTACTTCTATAATTCATTTTCATAATAAAAATTAGCTTTCATATTCATAGATCATGACTTTGAAGCAAAAACTTTCAAACATATGCTACCTGACTGTTGGAGAGACTAGCATAACTACCCGATAATCAGGAACTACCTGACTACCAGTAACTGCCTGATCGTTTACCACCTAAATCTCCTCAATTGGCCAGTAGTTTAGCTACGTGATCTTAAATTGATCAGCAAGTAGTGCTGCTAATAATATTAGTAATAATAATAATAATATTAAACATTTATTTTAAAAGTGTTCGAATGATTCTCATGGCCGTGCTTTAATTATAATACACATGTAACATGAAAATATACAAATATATATGTGTAAGTATCGTTCTGAAACACATTTACATGGACTAGATATAAAAAAAATGTGTATACCTACTTGTCTTGTGATTGCAGTTGTGTCGACGGTTTCTCAACAGGAACAAACGAAAAACCCAGTTATAAACATCCAAAATAAGAATAAAAGTAGGCTTAGCAGAGTTGCTCTTGGGCTGGGCCAAGTTAAGCTCTAGATGTAGAATCTCTTTTTCTTCTCACCTCTCCATCATATATACACACAGATGGAGAATTATAAGTTTCAGCTAAAAGTTAACAAAGAGTGAGTAAACCCCATTAAAGTCTGAGTTTTTTTTGAGAGAAGTAAAAATACCTCTAGTTATTACCAGACGAAAGTTAATATAGTACTACATGAAATCAGATTTATAAATTAATCTCTATAAAGCTTATAAGGCAGGTCGGCATGAAGTAGTAGAGATACATGATAATATCATGCATTTATATAATACAAAAAAATATAGACTAAACCATTCACATTACTTACTTAAATAAAGTATAATTGCAGCAACCAATTTAGATAAACTGATATCTACTGAGATAATCATAACCATATAGCACATCAATGTTCATTGGAAGAGAATGAAACCAATTCTTGCATATATTTTATGGCCCTTATACACACACGTATTCACTGGTAGAGCCTGTATGGTGTGTGGGATAGGGAGGATATAAGAGGATAAGACTAGGATAAGATTCTAATATCTTTGTTTGGACAAAAATTTTAAAAGACTATACTGGACAAAATGTTATCCATTCCAAGTCTTAATCCCCTTCTAAAAGTACGGGATAAATATATATACATATATATATATGTATGTATATATATCTGCATAAATATATATAAAGTCTCAGGCTTATGAACTAATAGGGTTGTGGCTGACTTTTTTATTACTTTTTTCCGCTGCGATAATAACTTCTTGTTTGTTTGAATTTTTCATTCACAACTTTTTACGTTTATTTTTCAAATTCTATTTAGAAATAAATAAATCTGAAAATTGAATAAATACTCATATGAATTGTTAGATCAGTTAGCATTAGTTATATTTATGTATACTTGTCAGTATAATATTATTTTTTGTTGATAAAAAAAATAAAAAATAAAAATAAAAATTAAAGTTGGATCAAAAAGTTTGGAATTTAATTAAAATGCTAATATTTTGCTTTTATTATTATTATTATTATTATTTTTTGCCTGAAGTTTGCTTGTATTTAATTAAAAAGTAAAATCCTTCTATCCTAAATGCACATTATCAAGCCCGGGATAGCACTAATTATATTTCAATCCTATCTTTTCTTACACATTCCAATCCTATCTTATCCAATATTGTCTTATCCACATCAAACGGACCCTTATTATATAATTACATATATAGAAGCAAATTTTTAATTATCATCAATTAAAATATGTATAAGATTAATGTGAGAAGTTTTCAATACTCATCATCACTACGAAAGGAAAAAAAAAATCCATTAATAGTAGTACTTCAACAACGATACGACTGGAATCTAATATGTTACAAATTAGCCACACCAGATGACACGTACATTTTGATACTGAGCTATACATGAAAATGATATTAAAAAAAAAAAAAAAACGAAAAAGGAAAAACAATAGGGCATAGTTGTTTTATCATCCATGTAGACCGTTGATGTCAGAGAACACAGTTCCAGACTCGTCTTCTGAACTCCATTGAACTCTAATGGTACCATCTTCATTTATTACAGTGGCTTCCCCACCAAGCCTTATATTTTCCTCCTCGTTATTCTGCAGCTGCATCGCAAACTCTAGATCTCTCATCACTGCGATCTCTCACCTTATATTTTCCGCTCCATTATCAAGCATGCAACTCACTTCGATCTCGCCGAATTTCTCCAAACACGGGCGCAATTTTACCCGAAAGATACGGATCAACAATATGATTAAATTTTCTCTCTTGATGACAAGAACGGACCCACTTGGCTAGGTTCATTTGCTTCTTCTCCGCAGTCCGCATAAGAGGTGGCTAGGTTCATTTGATCTCGGTCTTGAACTCGTTGCACCCCTTGTGATGATCGAGGCTTCAACCGTTTGACCGCAGCCATGGTTACTCCATCGTTGATCTTCCCTTTGTACACGTGGCCAAAACCTCCAACCCCAATGGAGTTATCTTCGAAGTTGTTGGTGGCGGCTGGAATCTCAGCCAACGAAAAGTTACGACATAGATCAGATGGCAAGGATGAGACTCCGGTGCTCTGCTTGGACACGGGTGTACGAGAATGAAAAAGGTCCCAACATATAGTTTCTTCACTAGAGCCTGAGAGGTTCTTCATTTTCCTGACTTTACAACAAGCTCGGAGAATCAACAAACAAATGATGAAGAGGAAAAGGACGCCAAAGGCTTTGCCGGAAAAGGTGACAGTAATTGTTGTTCGAACATGCTTCTGCATTACATGTTGTTCAGTAGGTTGTGTGACCTGCGGACTTAGATCAGAATCAGGACCGGCTAGACTGCCACCGCTGTTGTTCAATTTGAAGATTTCCGCCCCATTCAAGATTGCGTCGGAGTACATGGTTAGCGAGTCATCTGGGTTGGCTTCCAGTGCAAGAGAGAGGTTTACTTTGTTTTCACCATTTTGGCCAAATATTGCGACGACGTAGTCTCTAAAATAAGGAACATATTTACCACCGCTCCAATAGATGACGTCAGCTTCCTGCTCTGCTTTTTCGTTTGATATGAAAATAAGAAAGCATCGATCCCCGGTGTTGTTAATCTCCGCCAAAATCTCACAAAAATGGAGTCTTAACATGTAGTAAAATCCAGAATCTACAGGGAATTCCCAGGTAAGGTTGTACTTCTTGTTCATTTCTTTATCATTCCCCATCGTTCGCGCAGTCTCATAGACGCTAACCGGTGCGATATAGTCTGGAATAGCTGTAAACTTGTGGGGGCTTATAAAATTCGCAGCTATAAGATTTTGGCCTGGTATTGTCCGATAGATATCGTCACGCTCCCAACGACGGAAGATGCCAGTGTCCTCAGCTGGAGTGACCTCTTTTCCGCCAATGTTAATCCGGTACATCGTTTCCAGACTGGTGTCGTTTACCAAGTAATAGAAGGAATCTTGTCCCACAAGTACATGGCCATGATTTCGGTCGTTGGAATCCCGGAAATAAAGATCTGCCGGCGTTGATACGACTTCAATTCCATTGATCAAAACAAATGCCTCCGAGACCGAAGATTCAGGAGTGAACGTTATGTTTACAATTGACGTCTCAATTGGTACGTAGAATTCCTTCACTATGCTTTTCCTGCCACGAGCATGAGCACTAAGAAAAACACTAAAGTTGCTTAGGAGCGTAAATCGATCAACTTTGACAGAGAAGACGGCCTTAGAGGGGTCAAAGTATTGGTATACATCAGAATAGAAGTGAAACCTTATGAACTTCGGGCCAGGAGTACTTACTGGTATCGTGTAAGTGAACTCCGAGTGCGAGAGCCGTGCAGTTCCATAAGGGACAGGATCCTCTTCTAACGTATATGACCAAACAATAGCCGAGGCGATAGAAGCTTCATTTCGACCTTGTATGGGGAAAAATGATGAGTTGACATCTCCGCTCCAACTCCGAAGGTCGAAAGCAGTGTTGTCTCTGGAAGAGCCACAGTCAATGGTTATGGCGTCCTGCGGAATATAAGGAACCGATTGTGCAGCTTTGATGATTGCATCGGTAAAGATGGCAGAGATGACGAACAGTTTGAAGGCATATAAAATTACTACCAGAAGCTTTTGGAGGCTAAGACATTTGTTGCTTGAGTTCTTCATTATACTCCTCATATTTACTCACACAGAAAGAGGAGAAACCAGTACCTGGACTGAACGTTGCAAGTTTGTTAAGCATTGTATTACTTTCATATTCTCCCATTAGTTGTTGTTTGATATTTTCAACAAATAAGCAAAAAGTCGACGTCGTCTTTTATTTTATTTTTTTATTTTAATTTAAGCTTTATTAGGGGGTGTTTGCGGATGTCTTAGACAGTGTACGTGTCTGGTTTCCGAACGTGCTTTTGGGAGAGTTTTGGGTTTTCAATGAAACTTTCGTGGACGTTTACGATAAACTCAAACTTTAATAATCCGTAATTTGTTATTTCAAATCAAAATAAGAATGATTTTTTTTTTTAATTATATAAAATTTTGAAAGAAACGAAATAAGATTTATAGTATTTTTTTTTTCTGAATACATTTCGAGCTTTTACATTTTTCACTCAATTAGCTTTTTTTTTTTTTTTTTTCCCTAACCAAACTCGTATTTTCCAAACTCAACTAAACTCCAATTAAAATATTTCCAAAACTCCACTTTTAATTGTCACCCCAAACGACCTCTTAAAGTTACGAATCTCTTTTATGCTTTATTAAAATAAAAATGGATACCAGATTTTATTCCGTATACTCAAAAGACTATTAAATTATTAATGCCCAATTATGGGAGAGAATTCATGGTCTTGTTTGGATATATATGGGCACCCTTATATTTTTATTTAGGAAAAATTACACTTTTCCCTTGAATTTTAGGTCTTGTCACAAAATACTCGAATTTTAATTTGTAACATTTCTTCCTGATGAACTTTGGAGTAGTTTACGAATTTTCCCCCTCAATTAAATATTTGTCAAAAAAATACATTTAACATTTGTTGGAAGTATCAGTTGGGGATAGTAGGTATATAATTATGAAATGGCACACATTCCCATCACTCCTGGCACTCGTTATACTTATTAAATGTGAAATAATGAAATTACCTATAAGAGATAAATATGAGAAAAAAAATAACAATCAATCCTAAATATTTACTTATTTTTTAACTTAATTATAAGTATTTCACATTTAATATCCGTAAATCAAGCTTCAAACGAGTGTTATGTGTATATTTTCGTCAAAAAATTAATTAAGTGGGAAAATTCGTTAACTTTTCCAAAGTTCAAGGGAAAATAATATTACAAATTAAAATTCGGAGGGACATTTGTTACAATGCCTAAAATTTGGGGGGGAAATGTAATTTGTCCTTTTATTTGTTCATTTGAAACTATACAAGTAGTTGGAACCCTCATTCAACTCGAGAATAAATTGGCCAAACGAAAACACAGCAAGATCCAAACGAAGGGAGAAGAGCATGATACTCGCGTTACACTCACTTCCCAGTTCAAAAAACTACTTCAGATGAGGCACCTATAGTGGAGGTTGACGATCCATACTCTAGGACTTGCCTGTAATTGCAGGAAAATAAAAAAATAAAAATAAAATAAAATAAAATAAAAAAGGGAAACGACGGAGACAGAGGCACACTCTCTCATTCGAAAGTTAGCACCCAAGTTTCTAGAGATCACACAACTTAATCGCATAGTAATCACAGCAGCTCCGCTTCGTGCACTCAATGCTTGAACTTGAGACATAAAGAAAGCAGTGCAGCTCATGCTCAATCATGGGATGAGATTTCTTCTATCTTCATCTCATTTACATTGGAGTCCTACTAATCCTGACGCTAGACTTTCCAACAGGTCGGACATTAGACATTACGAGGACACCACAAAACAAGTTCAATCATATATCGTTTTAATTACGTTATCTTTTGTTGAGAATTATCAAATAGTAATTCATATTATAGAGACCAATATAGTACCAAGCATGATGATAATTGATTTAAAAAGAATAATGCCTTTGAATTTTATGTTCAAAGGGAAAAGGTTTTTAAACTAATTTTCGTATGGGTTCAATTGCTTCTGTGAAGGGTGGTTTCTCATTGTTTTTTAATTTAATGTCATTAAGATTTTATTATGAATTCCCTTATTTTGTTTTTGTTTTCTATTTATTCAATAAATTTTAGTGGAGAATTTTTCTTTTGCTTCGTTTATATTTTTAAGGATAAATTGCTCTTGTAGTCTCTGAACTTTTAAAAAATGTGCCATTTCGTCTCAAAATTTTTTTTTAATTAAAAGGTCCCCAATTATTAAAAAGGATGCAAAAATGGTCAAAACACTAACGGACGTTTTGAAAAAGACAGTTTAAAAACCGCACGTGCCTTCAATTAGGGGGGTAATGTGGTACAAGAACATGATTTATTTTGATAACTAATAATTAAAATTACAAATAAAACCTAAAAAATATAACACAAAGAGAGAGACTATGGTAGAGTCTCTCCCAGAGTAACTACCGTAATTACCGGTAGAGTCTCTTTTTTGAACCGTTGAGATTTAATCGAACGGTTGAAATATTATTGGTGTACTATACTTATCATACATCTTACCTCATATTACCCTTCCCACCCCAAGTCTTCAACGTCACAGGCGACCCACCCCCTGCCCCCCCCCCCCCCCCCCCCACCACCGGCCCCAGCCTCGGCCGTCCCCCACCCAGCCCCGGCCCTCGGCAACCCCCCCCAGCCTTCCCCCGCCGGCGCCCCTGCCCTAGGCCCCCCTGCAACCCCCCCCCTCCCACCCCAGGTCCCCCTCCCCCGACCTCCCCCCACCCACCCCCCAGCGCCCTTGGCGCCCTCCTGACGAGGACCCCCCACCCCCTCTTTATTCCCCTCTCTCTTCTCCTTTCTCTCTCTTCTCTTCTCCTCTCTCTCTTCCCCTCTATTTTCCCCATTCTCTCTCTTCCCAGCCCGCAGCCCCCCACCCCTGACGGGGACCCCCATCCCCCCCTCTCTCTCTCTTCTCCCGTCAGAGGTGGGGGGTGCAAGCCGGGGAAGAGAGAGAGGAGTGGGGGAGTCCCCGTCGGGGGGACGCCGAGAGGCGTCGAGGGGGGTGGGTGGGGGGAGGTTGAGGGAGGGGGACTTGAAGTTGGGGGGGGGTGCCGAGGGGGCTAGGGCTAGGGGCCGG